>JASGLE010000009.1:0-7500 GCA_030179965.1 Cyperus esculentus | reverse complement strand
TTAGGGTTTAGGGTTTAGGGTTTAGGGTTTAGGGTTTAGGGTTTAGGGTTTAGGGTTTAGGGTTTAGGGTTTAGGGTTTAGGGTTTAGGGTTTAGGGTTTAGGGTTTAGGGTTTAGGGTTTAGGGTTTAGGGTTTAGGGTTTAGGGTTTAGGGTTTAGGGTTTAGGGTTTAGGGTTTAGGGTTTAGGGTTTAGGGTTTAGGGTTTAGGGTTTAGGGTTTAGGGTTTAGGGTTTAGGGTTTAGGGTTTAGGGTTTAGGGTTTAGGGTTTAGGGTTTAGGGTTTAGGGTTTAGGGTTTAGGGTTTAGGGTTTAGGGTTTAGGGTTTAGGGTTTAGGGTTTAGGGTTTAGGGTTTAGGGTTTAGGGTTTAGGGTTTAGGGTTTAGGGTTTAGGGTTTAGGGTTTAGGGTTTAGGGTTTAGGGTTTAGGGTTTAGGGTTTAGGGTTTAGGGTTTAGGGTTTAGGGTTTAGGGTTTAGGGTTTAGGGTTTAGGGTTTAGGGTTTAGGGTTTAGGGTTTAGGGTTTAGGGTTTAGGGTTTAGGGTTTAGGGTTTAGGGTTTAGGGTTTAGGGTTTAGGGTTTAGGGTTTAGGGTTTAGGGTTTAGGGTTTAGGGTTTAGGGTTTAGGGTTTAGGGTTTAGGGTTTAGGGTTTAGGGTTTAGGGTTTAGGGTTTAGGGTTTAGGGTTTAGGGTTTAGGGTTTAGGGTTTAGGGTTTAGGGTTTAGGGTTTAGGGTTTAGGGTTTAGGGTTTAGGGTTTAGGGTTTAGGGTTTAGGGTTTAGGGTTTAGGGTTTAGGGTTTAGGGTTTAGGGTTTAGGGTTTAGGGTTTAGGGTTTAGGGTTTAGGGTTTAGGGTTTAGGGTTTAGGGTTTAGGGTTTAGGGTTTAGGGTTTAGGGTTTAGGGTTTAGGGTTTAGGGTTTAGGGTTTAGGGTTTAGGGTTTAGGGTTTAGGGTTTAGGGTTTAGGGTTTAGGGTTTAGGGTTTAGGGTTTAGGGTTTAGGGTTTAGGGTTTAGGGTTTAGGGTTTAGGGTTTAGGGTTTAGGGTTTAGGGTTTAGGGTTTAGGGTTTAGGGTTTAGGGTTTAGGGTTTAGGGTTTAGGGTTTAGGGTTTAGGGTTTAGGGTTTAGGGTTTAGGGTTTAGGGTTTAGGGTTTAGGGTTTAGGGTTTAGGGTTTAGGGTTTAGGGTTTAGGGTTTAGGGTTTAGGGTTTAGGGTTTAGGGTTTAGGGTTTAGGGTTTAGGGTTTAGGGTTTAGGGTTTAGGGTTTAGGGTTTAGGGTTTAGGGTTTAGGGTTTAGGGTTTAGGGTTTAGGGTTTAGGGTTTAGGGTTTAGGGTTTAGGGTTTAGGGTTTAGGGTTTAGGGTTTAGGGTTTAGGGTTTAGGGTTTAGGGTTTAGGGTTTAGGGTTTAGGGTTTAGGGTTTAGGGTTTAGGGTTTAGGGTTTAGGGTTTAGGGTTTAGGGTTTAGGGTTTAGGGTTTAGGGTTTAGGGTTTAGGGTTTAGGGTTTAGGGTTTAGGGTTTAGGGTTTAGGGTTTAGGGTTTAGGGTTTAGGGTTTAGGGTTTAGGGTTTAGGGTTTAGGGTTTAGGGTTTAGGGTTTAGGGTTTAGGGTTTAGGGTTTAGGGTTTAGGGTTTAGGGTTTAGGGTTTAGGGTTTAGGGTTTAGGGTTTAGGGTTTAGGGTTTAGGGTTTAGGGTTTAGGGTTTAGGGTTTAGGGTTTAGGGTTTAGGGTTTAGGGTTTAGGGTTTAGGGTTTAGGGTTTAGGGTTTAGGGTTTAGGGTTTAGGGTTTAGGGTTTAGGGTTTAGGGTTTAGGGTTTAGGGTTTAGGGTTTAGGGTTTAGGGTTTAGGGTTTAGGGTTTAGGGTTTAGGGTTTAGGGTTTAGGGTTTAGGGTTTAGGGTTTAGGGTTTAGGGTTTAGGGTTTAGGGTTTAGGGTTTAGGGTTTAGGGTTTAGGGTTTAGGGTTTAGGGTTTAGGGTTTAGGGTTTAGGGTTTAGGGTTTAGGGTTTAGGGTTTAGGGTTTAGGGTTTAGGGTTTAGGGTTTAGGGTTTAGGGTTTAGGGTTTAGGGTTTAGGGTTTAGGGTTTAGGGTTTAGGGTTTAGGGTTTAGGGTTTAGGGTTTAGGGTTTAGGGTTTAGGGTTTAGGGTTTAGGGTTTAGGGTTTAGGGTTTAGGGTTTAGGGTTTAGGGTTTAGGGTTTAGGGTTTAGGGTTTAGGGTTTAGGGTTTAGGGTTTAGGGTTTAGGGTTTAGGGTTTAGGGTTTAGGGTTTAGGGTTTAGGGTTTAGGGTTTAGGGTTTAGGGTTTAGGGTTTAGGGTTTAGGGTTTAGGGTTTAGGGTTTAGGGTTTAGGGTTTAGGGTTTAGGGTTTAGGGTTTAGGGTTTAGGGTTTAGGGTTTAGGGTTTAGGGTTTAGGGTTTAGGGTTTAGGGTTTAGGGTTTAGGGTTTAGGGTTTAGGGTTTAGGGTTTAGGGTTTAGGGTTTAGGGTTTAGGGTTTAGGGTTTAGGGTTTAGGGTTTAGGGTTTAGGGTTTAGGGTTTAGGGTTTAGGGTTTAGGGTTTAGGGTTTAGGGTTTAGGGTTTAGGGTTTAGGGTTTAGGGTTTAGGGTTTAGGGTTTAGGGTTTAGGGTTTAGGGTTTAGGGTTTAGGGTTTAGGGTTTAGGGTTTAGGGTTTAGGGTTTAGGGTTTAGGGTTTAGGGTTTAGGGTTTAGGGTTTAGGGTTTAGGGTTTAGGGTTTAGGGTTTAGGGTTTAGGGTTTAGGGTTTAGGGTTTAGGGTTTAGGGTTTAGGGTTTAGGGTTTAGGGTTTAGGGTTTAGGGTTTAGGGTTTAGGGTTTAGGGTTTAGGGTTTAGGGTTTAGGGTTTAGGGTTTAGGGTTTAGGGTTTAGGGTTTAGGGTTTAGGGTTTAGGGTTTAGGGTTTAGGGTTTAGGGTTTAGGGTTTAGGGTTTAGGGTTTAGGGTTTAGGGTTTAGGGTTTAGGGTTTAGGGTTTAGGGTTTAGGGTTTAGGGTTTAGGGTTTAGGGTTTAGGGTTTAGGGTTTAGGGTTTAGGGTTTAGGGTTTAGGGTTTAGGGTTTAGGGTTTAGGGTTTAGGGTTTAGGGTTTAGGGTTTAGGGTTTAGGGTTTAGGGTTTAGGGTTTAGGGTTTAGGGTTTAGGGTTTAGGGTTTAGGGTTTAGGGTTTAGGGTTTAGGGTTTAGGGTTTAGGGTTTAGGGTTTAGGGTTTAGGGTTTAGGGTTTAGGGTTTAGGGTTTAGGGTTTAGGGTTTAGGGTTTAGGGTTTAGGGTTTAGGGTTTAGGGTTTAGGGTTTAGGGTTTAGGGTTTAGGGTTTAGGGTTTAGGGTTTAGGGTTTAGGGTTTAGGGTTTAGGGTTTAGGGTTTAGGGTTTAGGGTTTAGGGTTTAGGGTTTAGGGTTTAGGGTTTAGGGTTTAGGGTTTAGGGTTTAGGGTTTAGGGTTTAGGGTTTAGGGTTTAGGGTTTAGGGTTTAGGGTTTAGGGTTTAGGGTTTAGGGTTTAGGGTTTAGGGTTTAGGGTTTAGGGTTTAGGGTTTAGGGTTTAGGGTTTAGGGTTTAGGGTTTAGGGTTTAGGGTTTAGGGTTTAGGGTTTAGGGTTTAGGGTTTAGGGTTTAGGGTTTAGGGTTTAGGGTTTAGGGTTTAGGGTTTAGGGTTTAGGGTTTAGGGTTTAGGGTTTAGGGTTTAGGGTTTAGGGTTTAGGGTTTAGGGTTTAGGGTTTAGGGTTTAGGGTTTAGGGTTTAGGGTTTAGGGTTTAGGGTTTAGGGTTTAGGGTTTAGGGTTTAGGGTTTAGGGTTTAGGGTTTAGGGTTTAGGGTTTAGGGTTTAGGGTTTAGGGTTTAGGGTTTAGGGTTTAGGGTTTAGGGTTTAGGGTTTAGGGTTTAGGGTTTAGGGTTTAGGGTTTAGGGTTTAGGGTTTAGGGTTTAGGGTTTAGGGTTTAGGGTTTAGGGTTTAGGGTTTAGGGTTTAGGGTTTAGGGTTTAGGGTTTAGGGTTTAGGGTTTAGGGTTTAGGGTTTAGGGTTTAGGGTTTAGGGTTTAGGGTTTAGGGTTTAGGGTTTAGGGTTTAGGGTTTAGGGTTTAGGGTTTAGGGTTTAGGGTTTAGGGTTTAGGGTTTAGGGTTTAGGGTTTAGGGTTTAGGGTTTAGGGTTTAGGGTTTAGGGTTTAGGGTTTAGGGTTTAGGGTTTAGGGTTTAGGGTTTAGGGTTTAGGGTTTAGGGTTTAGGGTTTAGGGTTTAGGGTTTAGGGTTTAGGGTTTAGGGTTTAGGGTTTAGGGTTTAGGGTTTAGGGTTTAGGGTTTAGGGTTTAGGGTTTAGGGTTTAGGGTTTAGGGTTTAGGGTTTAGGGTTTAGGGTTTAGGGTTTAGGGTTTAGGGTTTAGGGTTTAGGGTTTAGGGTTTAGGGTTTAGGGTTTAGGGTTTAGGGTTTAGGGTTTAGGGTTTAGGGTTTAGGGTTTAGGGTTTAGGGTTTAGGGTTTAGGGTTTAGGGTTTAGGGTTTAGGGTTTAGGGTTTAGGGTTTAGGGTTTAGGGTTTAGGGTTTAGGGTTTAGGGTTTAGGGTTTAGGGTTTAGGGTTTAGGGTTTAGGGTTTAGGGTTTAGGGTTTAGGGTTTAGGGTTTAGGGTTTAGGGTTTAGGGTTTAGGGTTTAGGGTTTAGGGTTTAGGGTTTAGGGTTTAGGGTTTAGGGTTTAGGGTTTAGGGTTTAGGGTTTAGGGTTTAGGGTTTAGGGTTTAGGGTTTAGGGTTTAGGGTTTAGGGTTTAGGGTTTAGGGTTTAGGGTTTAGGGTTTAGGGTTTAGGGTTTAGGGTTTAGGGTTTAGGGTTTAGGGTTTAGGGTTTAGGGTTTAGGGTTTAGGGTTTAGGGTTTAGGGTTTAGGGTTTAGGGTTTAGGGTTTAGGGTTTAGGGTTTAGGGTTTAGGGTTTAGGGTTTAGGGTTTAGGGTTTAGGGTTTAGGGTTTAGGGTTTAGGGTTTAGGGTTTAGGGTTTAGGGTTTAGGGTTTAGGGTTTAGGGTTTAGGGTTTAGGGTTTAGGGTTTAGGGTTTAGGGTTTAGGGTTTAGGGTTTAGGGTTTAGGGTTTAGGGTTTAGGGTTTAGGGTTTAGGGTTTAGGGTTTAGGGTTTAGGGTTTAGGGTTTAGGGTTTAGGGTTTAGGGTTTAGGGTTTAGGGTTTAGGGTTTAGGGTTTAGGGTTTAGGGTTTAGGGTTTAGGGTTTAGGGTTTAGGGTTTAGGGTTTAGGGTTTAGGGTTTAGGGTTTAGGGTTTAGGGTTTAGGGTTTAGGGTTTAGGGTTTAGGGTTTAGGGTTTAGGGTTTAGGGTTTAGGGTTTAGGGTTTAGGGTTTAGGGTTTAGGGTTTAGGGTTTAGGGTTTAGGGTTTAGGGTTTAGGGTTTAGGGTTTAGGGTTTAGGGTTTAGGGTTTAGGGTTTAGGGTTTAGGGTTTAGGGTTTAGGGTTTAGGGTTTAGGGTTTAGGGTTTAGGGTTTAGGGTTTAGGGTTTAGGGTTTAGGGTTTAGGGTTTAGGGTTTAGGGTTTAGGGTTTAGGGTTTAGGGTTTAGGGTTTAGGGTTTAGGGTTTAGGGTTTAGGGTTTAGGGTTTAGGGTTTAGGGTTTAGGGTTTAGGGTTTAGGGTTTAGGGTTTAGGGTTTAGGGTTTAGGGTTTAGGGTTTAGGGTTTAGGGTTTAGGGTTTAGGGTTTAGGGTTTAGGGTTTAGGGTTTAGGGTTTAGGGTTTAGGGTTTAGGGTTTAGGGTTTAGGGTTTAGGGTTTAGGGTTTAGGGTTTAGGGTTTAGGGTTTAGGGTTTAGGGTTTAGGGTTTAGGGTTTAGGGTTTAGGGTTTAGGGTTTAGGGTTTAGGGTTTAGGGTTTAGGGTTTAGGGTTTAGGGTTTAGGGTTTAGGGTTTAGGGTTTAGGGTTTAGGGTTTAGGGTTTAGGGTTTAGGGTTTAGGGTTTAGGGTTTAGGGTTTAGGGTTTAGGGTTTAGGGTTTAGGGTTTAGGGTTTAGGGTTTAGGGTTTAGGGTTTAGGGTTTAGGGTTTAGGGTTTAGGGTTTAGGGTTTAGGGTTTAGGGTTTAGGGTTTAGGGTTTAGGGTTTAGGGTTTAGGGTTTAGGGTTTAGGGTTTAGGGTTTAGGGTTTAGGGTTTAGGGTTTAGGGTTTAGGGTTTAGGGTTTAGGGTTTAGGGTTTAGGGTTTAGGGTTTAGGGTTTAGGGTTTAGGGTTTAGGGTTTAGGGTTTAGGGTTTAGGGTTTAGGGTTTAGGGTTTAGGGTTTAGGGTTTAGGGTTTAGGGTTTAGGGTTTAGGGTTTAGGGTTTAGGGTTTAGGGTTTAGGGTTTAGGGTTTAGGGTTTAGGGTTTAGGGTTTAGGGTTTAGGGTTTAGGGTTTAGGGTTTAGGGTTTAGGGTTTAGGGTTTAGGGTTTAGGGTTTAGGGTTTAGGGTTTAGGGTTTAGGGTTTAGGGTTTAGGGTTTAGGGTTTAGGGTTTAGGGTTTAGGGTTTAGGGTTTAGGGTTTAGGGTTTAGGGTTTAGGGTTTAGGGTTTAGGGTTTAGGGTTTAGGGTTTAGGGTTTAGGGTTTAGGGTTTAGGGTTTAGGGTTTAGGGTTTAGGGTTTAGGGTTTAGGGTTTAGGGTTTAGGGTTTAGGGTTTAGGGTTTAGGGTTTAGGGTTTAGGGTTTAGGGTTTAGGGTTTAGGGTTTAGGGTTTAGGGTTTAGGGTTTAGGGTTTAGGGTTTAGGGTTTAGGGTTTAGGGTTTAGGGTTTAGGGTTTAGGGTTTAGGGTTTAGGGTTTAGGGTTTAGGGTTTAGGGTTTAGGGTTTAGGGTTTAGGGTTTAGGGTTTAGGGTTTAGGGTTTAGGGTTTAGGGTTTAGGGTTTAGGGTTTAGGGTTTAGGGTTTAGGGTTTAGGGTTTAGGGTTTAGGGTTTAGGGTTTAGGGTTTAGGGTTTAGGGTTTAGGGTTTAGGGTTTAGGGTTTAGGGTTTAGGGTTTAGGGTTTAGGGTTTAGGGTTTAGGGTTTAGGGTTTAGGGTTTAGGGTTTAGGGTTTAGGGTTTAGGGTTTAGGGTTTAGGGTTTAGGGTTTAGGGTTTAGGGTTTAGGGTTTAGGGTTTAGGGTTTAGGGTTTAGGGTTTAGGGTTTAGGGTTTAGGGTTTAGGGTTTAGGGTTTAGGGTTTAGGGTTTAGGGTTTAGGGTTTAGGGTTTAGGGTTTAGGGTTTAGGGTTTAGGGTTTAGGGTTTAGGGTTTAGGGTTTAGGGTTTAGGGTTTAGGGTTTAGGGTTTAGGGTTTAGGGTTTAGGGTTTAGGGTTTAGGGTTTAGGGTTTAGGGTTTAGGGTTTAGGGTTTAGGGTTTAGGGTTTAGGGTTTAGGGTTTAGGGTTTAGGGTTTAGGGTTTAGGGTTTAGGGTTTAGGGTTTAGGGTTTAGGGTTTAGGGTTTAGGGTTTAGGGTTTAGGGTTTAGGGTTTAGGGTTTAGGGTTTAGGGTTTAGGGTTTAGGGTTTAGGGTTTAGGGTTTAGGGTTTAGGGTTTAGGGTTTAGGGTTTAGGGTTTAGGGTTTAGGGTTTAGGGTTTA
>JASGLE010000717.1:0-25058 GCA_030179965.1 Cyperus esculentus | reverse complement strand
AGTGGCTGCAAGGATGTATCTGCGACCTCTAGAGGATGGCGGGTCAATCGGGCCCACTATGTCAGTGCCCCACACACTGAATGGCCAAGATGCCACTGTCGGATGTAGAGGATTGGGCGCCTGATGGATAAAGGTGCCATGTATTTGGCACATGTGGCATCTTCTCGCGTGTTCCTCGCAATTAGCCACCATCGTCGGCCAATAGTACCCCATTCTCTTGATCTTGAGGCGCATTTTAGGTCCGGATTGGTGTGCTCCACACAGTCCGGAGTGCACTTCTTTCATGACTTGTTCAGCTTCTTCGGGCGACAAGCACCGCAACCACAATTGCTCGTATGATCGCCTGTAAAGAGTGTCCCCCGCGTATGCATAGCGAAGCACTCGCTTCCTTAATTGGTCGGCTTCTCCTTTTCCTCTTGGCAGGGTGCCATGTTTGAAATAATCGATGAAGGGTTGTCTCCAATCATGGCTATCCTCAGCCACCACGTTGACGTCAGGTCCGACTCGGCTTGAGTTTACTTCTTGGTCTTCTTCTACCAAGTCTTCTTCTGTCTGTGGGAAACACATGGACAGTGGTTTACGATTTCGAACCAAAACATTGATTTCATCTTCATCGACTTCACCTAATTCCTTAGCCACCCTTGCCAGAGCATCGGCTTTCCCATTCGCCGCTCTAGTCACCCTTCCAATTGTAACTTCGGGAACTCGACTGAGTAACTTCACAGCCCTGTCATGATATTTTACCAGTTCTGGTTTCAACACCTTGTATTCTCCAGCTACTTGGTTGATGATTAGCTGAGAGTCCCCAAATATGCGGAGTTTCTTGATTCCCATGTGCAAAGCTATTTCTAGTCCTGCTATTAGGGCCTCGTATTCAGCTTCATTGTTAGTGCAAGGCTCCGTCAACATCAAGGAATGGCGGATGATCCCTTTTTCTGGGGTCACAAACACTAATCCAATTCCTGCCCTAATAATAGGGATCCTTGGACCGGGTGTGGGTCGTATTGAGGATGCCCCATCAAAGTACATCTCCCAAGCAGGTCCCTTGCCTTCGACACTTAACACTTCTTCATCAGGGAACTCGCATGCTAGCGGAGAGTCATCTGGTATAGGGTGAGCCGCCAGAAAGTCTGCCATAACTTGCCCCTTGATAGCCTTTTGCGGAGTATAAATAATGTCAAACTCTGTCAAGAGAATTGCCCACCTAGCAAGTCTTCCGGTTAGCATGGGCTTTGTCATTAGATACTTGAGGGGATCCACTCGGGAGATGAGGATGATCCGATGGGCTAGCATATAGTGTCGCAACTTCTTGGCAGCAAACACTAGCGCCAGACAATGCTTTTCAATCGGAGTATAATTGTGTTCTGCGCCCACCATCATACGGCTAAGATAGTAAAGCGCATTTTCCTTTCCATCTTCATTTTTCTGTGCCAAGAGTGCTCCCAGTGAACCATCCAAGGCAGTGGTGTAGAGAATGAGCTCTTTCCCTGGAATTGGTGCTGCTAGGACAGGTGGTTTGAGAAGATAAGCTTTGATGCTGTCAAACGCCTTCTGGCAATCCTTATCCCACTTAAAGGGTACATCCTTTTTGGTGAGTCTGGTGAATGGCTGGATCCTCCCGGACAAATTGGCTATGAAGCGCCTAACGTATGCCAACTGGCCTTGGAGCGAGCGAAGCCCCTTGAGGTTCCTGGGCGGGGGTAATTCCATTATCGCCTTGATCTTAACCGGATCGATCTCTACTCCCCGATGCCTGATAATAAACCCGAGGAACTTTCCTGAGGACACCATGAAGGCACACTTCAGCGGATTGAGTTTGAGAGCATGGTGCCTTAGCCTGCCGAAGACCATTTCTAAGTGGTTGAGGTGTTCCTCGTATGACATGGACTTCACCACCAAATCGTCCACATAGCATTCGATAATTTGATGTATTTGATCATCAAATATCTTAGTCATTGCCCTTTGGTAGGTTGCCCCTGCATTTTTAAGACCAAATGGCATGACTTTGTAGCAGAATATGCCAATCGGAGTTCGAAATGCTGTGTGTTTCTCATCTTTCGAGGCCATCTTGATTTGATTATACCCTGCGTATCCATCCATAAAGGAGAATACTTCATACGATGAAGTATGATCTATGATAATTTCCGTGGCAGGGAGAGGGAAATCATCTTTCGGGCATGCCTTATTGAGGTCCCTAAAATCCACACAGATACGTATACTCCCATTTTTCTTTTTGACCGGGACAATGCTGGCTATCCAATCGGCGTTTTCTTCTTCTCGAATGAAGTTGGCCTTCAAGAGCTTCTTGGTTTCTTCAATAACCTTTTCTTCGAGCTCAACTCTCATTCGTCGGGGAGCTTGCTTGACAGGCTTTACCTCAGGGTTGATTTTCAAATGGTGAACCGCCACGCTCGGGTCTAAACCCGGCATCTCCTCATAACTCCAGGCAAAGCAGTCGATGTGCTTGAGAAGGAAGGATTTTAATGATTCCTGTTCCTGTAGGGGAAGAGAACCGCTGATGAATGTGGGTCTAGGCTCTTCTTCGGTTCCCAGGTTGATCTCCACCAACTCATCAACAGTATTTGGAGCCTTTTCAATTTCCTTAATCGCATTCTGAACGAGAGGGATCAAATCTTCTTCTCCCTCCACGTCACACTCCAACACGTAATCCTCTCCTGCTTCAATTGAGATCATGTGGCAGTGTGCGTAGTCATCATCATAGTCATACCTGTGCCTTCGACTCTTCGACGGTTGAGCAGGCTCCTTCCCTTTATAGCTTGATCTAGGCTTCTCTGAGAGGTGTGATTGCCCTTCACATTCATCTCTCCTTCGGGACCTGTAGGCATTACTAGGTTCCTCAATTCGGATGTCTCCTTGCCTTCGTCTGGACCACTCCTCCCTGGGGCGGCGATCAAGCTCCGAGGTCCTAGCATGATTAGGTCTATGAGTTCTTGAGCGGTTGTAGTTTCTACTACTTTGGCCGTATTCCCGGCTTGAGTAGCTTCTCCTAAATTCTTGGGGCAAATGGAACCTTCCAGCCTCGTATTCACGTTGAACCGCATTTTTGAAGGCTGTGCAGTCCTCTATCACGTGCCCTATTTCTCCGTGATATTGACAGTATTCATAGCTCCCAGCTCCACGTTCATCCACTGGGCTTTGGCTTTCAAGGATGTCAAAGCCCCGGTAAATCCAGAGATCAAAAATTTCTTTCACCTTTTCTTTCGGAAAGGAGTAAGAATGCCTTCGTTCTCTTTCTTTTTCTGGAAGTCGACTGGCTTTCTTCATCTTCTCTTCTGACTCTTTCCTTAAACGAGCCAGCCTCCTCGCTTTTTCTTTTTTCTTTATTCTCTTGGCAAGTACCTCTGTCCTCCTTTGTTCGACCCAGTCATGGAAGTAAAGGGGTCTATCGGTATCCTTCTCGTCATGCCCAAGAGGATTTGCCACAGCGAAACCCACGTCATGTATGGCGTCTGTCACTCTCGAGTTCCAATGACGCATGCTGACCAACTCATCGTAACACAGTTGTATCCTGTAATCCAATCCTTCAAGGGTTAATTGAGGGTTTTCGTCCGGGATTTCTTCATCGGATACTCCATTCACTTCATTGTCAGAATCATCTTGGCTACTTTCGACACCGCTCGAGCCAGCATCACTTATCACCAAGCACCACGCTCCTTCGGAATCTTCGCTAAGGATGTAACTCACTGGGATGATAGACCTCCCTTGTCCACGTCCTCGACCTCGGCTTCGCCCTCGTCCTTGTCCATGGGAAGATCTTCTACCATGGTCGCGAGGGAATTGGTCTTCTTCACATGATTGATAACCTAGTCCCCGGGTGCTTTTCAATTTTCCGTCCAATCCCATAACTTTTCTAGGTGAGGAATTCCATAAGCTCTCAAAATACTTCATTTGAGCTTGGGAAATCGCTTCTGGGCACCCGACCACTTTCGCCATCTGAGCGACTTTATCTCCGTAATGGAGCTTTAGGTTGAGGCCAATCCTGGCTTCGCTTGCAACTGCACCCATATCTAACTTCCTCCATTCGTTAGCATGCGGGCCCCGATTTGGATTGAGGGGATTGCTCCTATAAAATATAATTGCATCATGCACGACTTCACCATCGTCCGTTTTCTCGACTTTTGGGGGTACAATAAATGTAATCAACCCCTGCATGTGGTTCACCTCTGACGAGGAGAGATCTTTGTAATGCCTTGCAGGGACACGCTCGACAAGGAGGGTGAATTCTTTCTCATCATCTGCAGCGTAGTCCCAAGGGATTTGTCGGGAGCTTGACCCTTCATAAGGTGAACTTGGACTGACCGGCCTCTCATATTCAGATTCTTCATCGCTTGATACACCATAAATGGGAATTCTACGGTGCCTAGCGGCTTCGGGCGAGGTTTCGGCCTTGAAAACAATTTCATCATCGGATTCATCGCTAGAAGAGAGACCATACACGGGTTTGGAGCAGACAATTTTGGTCTGTGCCACCTTGGGTTTCATCGTGGCTCCGGCTGGCTTGACCTGTTGATTTGATTGCCTTGCATCAAGTTTTGTGTCTTTAGGAAGGTAGAAGCGGGCATCACCATGATGGATCTCGTGAACTCCAAACGGTTTGACATCTCCATCAATCCTCTTTTGCTTTCCATCCTTCATGTATTTCAGGCATTGGTGAAGAGTAGAAGGCACCACGCCATTATCATGTAACCAAGGCCGTCCCAGTAAGGCCTTGTATGAAGTATTGGCATCGATGACGTGGAACTTGGTTGGAGTCTTCAAGCCACCAAGGTGCAGGTCAAGGGTAACGGCTCCCAGTGCTCTATGAGAATGTTGGTCGAAACCGTGAATGACTATCCTCTCATTTGATAAGGACTTGACGCTTAGCGTGAGGTTCTCAAGGGTCCTCAAGGGCATGATGTTGATTGAGGATCCTGAATCCACTAAGATTCGGTTGATCTTCTGTCCCTCGCATTCGCCAGTCACATAGAGTGGCCTGTTGTGACTTTTGGTACCTAACAACATGTCTTCATCAGTGAAGGTGATGCCTGAGGTGCGACCACTTATGTAAGCTGCCTCTTGTAAGCATTTTTCAGCGAAGTATGCTTGAAACTTCTCAGGATTCTGCAGTGCGTGGATGAGTACATCTCTCAATTCCTGAGACATCATCAGTGCATCAAAGACACTAAGGAGAGCAGGGATCTTGCGGAGATGAGCCAGCACATTGTAATCTCCGACAATCTTCTTTGATTTCTCATTCTCCTCAATAAGGTTCTCTTGCTCTTTTGCCTTGCCGTGGGCTTTCTCTTTCTCTTTGTCAGAGACTTTAGGAGGTTGCCTTTCAGGAATACGGACTCCAGAGCGTAGGGTTACCTTGCTTTCTGCATTTTCCGCCTTGAGACAGCTTGATTCTCCTTTCACATTATCCGTGAAAAATCCTACGAGGGTTGCAGGGATTTCTTCGTCAGACTCATTTTTCGGGACATCTTCCTCCTCGGATGATTCTTGGTGAGTGATGGAGTGGCTTGATGCACCCCAGATCTCCTCAACTTCTTTCTTGCGGCCGCTCGACTCGGCCTCTTCTTTTGATGACACCTTGTTAAGTTTCCTTTGAATGAAACCTGCGAGACATAGAGAGGCAGGAGTGCCTTGCTCGTACATTTCGGTTGCTTTTGCAGATTTCTTTTCCTTCTTATTGTTCTTCTTTTTCTTCTTGCTCTTCGTACTTGATGTCCCATGGTATACCACGATAGCCTTATCAGGGACAATCGGTGTCATCTCAGGCTCCCAATGGACCTCCGGTTCCTTCTGGAGAGCTTTGATTAACTTTTGTGTCCTTTTAGACACACACAATGTCCAAGGCTCTGAAGAATCTTCTTGGGGCTCATCACGTTCGGGGACAAACTCCACATGGGAAATCATGTTGACCTGTTCGTGCGGAGCAGGATCTTGAAGCAGGCTTTTAGGTAACTCAATCTCCCCATTTCTATACTTCCTCTCCACCCAGTCCTTGAACACATAACAGTCTTCTATCATGTGCCCGAGGATCCTGTGATATGGGCAGAAGTTTGGATCATCTGACTTCTTCATGTCATCCGGGCGCTTGCATTCTGGCAATTTCAGCCCGTCTTTTAATGCATCTCTAAAGATCTTAGCGACTTTATCCCGCCGAAAGGAGTAAGGCTTGCTTTTCCTTTCTTTAAGAGAGTCCAAAGGCCGAGCGTCTGTGCCATAGACTGGCCTTTTCTGGTTGCCTTCAGCACTGGCAACCATTGGTGCCTTTCCTTTGCTGGCAATGGAAGTGCTAGCCACCCTGCTGTCTACTTTTTGACCTTTGTGAAAGCGTTGTCCTGATGAAGTGGTCCCGGCTCCGAATCCGGGGGGTCCATGGTTTTGCAATCTCGACACACAATGAATCAAATCTGGGTAGGTGGTGACGTTTGCCACTTCTAATAATGGGCCCATCCAACCACCGATATTCCTCCGTATCATGTTGATGGCATCCCTATCACTTATCTCGTTATCACATTTAATGCTTAGGTTCCTCCACCTTGCTATGTAATCGAGGATAGGTTCGTCCTTGCCGGGCTTCAATGTCGCCAAATCAGCTATGGATACCCTTTCAGTCATAATAGCAAACTTGGCCACAAAAGCTTCAACCAAATCATCCCATCGTGTGAAGCTATTATCCTCCAAAGAACAGTACCAATCAAAAGCAGCTCCGGTAAGACTTTGAGGGAACTGACGGAATAGAAACACGTCGTCACTTCCCGTATTCCCGCATGAGGCTCTAAAGTGAGCCAAATGCTGGATAGGGTTGCTACTCTTGGTTCCTTCTCCTGAAAATGTCTTGAATTTCGGCAGCACATATCCTGCTGGATACGGTATTGAGTCGTAGTGAGCCGGATATGGTCTTCCCTGTCTTCTGAAGGTGGTACGTGAGGTCCCAGCACCCGCCAATTTGAGCTGCTGGTCGACAATCTCTTGGATTTCTCTCTTGGTCAACGCCATGCTTTCAGATGGAGTCGGACCCTTCGATTTTAGATAATCTGACTCAAGAGTTTCTCGGTGAATATTTGGTATGACCGCATTTCGTATTTGCGGTCTTACTACATCTTCGGGCTTGTGCCCTCCAAGTGGAACATGGGTCGTCCGAGCAGATACCACTGTTACTTGCGGCGTCGCTCCTACTTTGGCATTTCCCGTGTCAATGCGGGATGTGCTTGGAGAAGCATTCTGGGGATTAGGGCTTGGCATGTCTTCTTGGTTCACTGGCCCTACATTAATGGCAGGGGTAGGCCTCACCAGACGTGCTGAGCCTGTGGTCCTTTGTTCAGAGAGGAAGGTCTGCATGGTTTGCAACATATTGGCGGTTTCTTCGTTTCTCCTCTGAATTTCCCGAGTTTCTTCTTCTTTTTGGCGACGGTATTCCTCCATCTCCCTATCGCGTTTAGCTAGTTCCGTTCGCAATTCCAATATCAAGTCCATTGCGGTTCGGAAGGTCAAATCCCCACTAGGTTGCTCTTCATTGTTATTGAGTCTTTGATTATCTGCAGGTACTTGAACCTGGGCTTGGGGATGACTCGTTTGTGCTGCCAGGCTTTGATCCGTGGCCTGTGTCCTTTCTCCGGCTCTTGCCCTAGCCCTTGTTAGAACTGCATCAGTTTCTTCGAGGGTGGGTCCAGTTACTCCTTGTTCGTAGAGAGAGCCATCTCCTACCACCTGACAGTGCTCATATGAATCACCGCCGTGGTCATAGTGTTCATCTTGGTCACTCCCTGTTGATATAGCATGGCAAAAGGCTTGTTCCTCTGGGGCTTGTCTGGTGACGTGTCGTTTCTTGCGGTTTCGACCAGACAGCGTTATGGTGAGTCCTTTGGAAGAGGAGCCCTGTTGAGTGTTGCCTTTGGGCCCCAGCCTACCGAACACACTTTGGTCAGAAGCTCGAGTTGACTTGTTCTTATGGTTCCTTACCCACTTCTCGGGAAGCGGGTCGAGTTTGGCTTCAGCCACCCATGATCCAATGTCTCGAGTCTGAGGAGCTTTGCGTGGACGCTTGGCGGAGGAACTAGCTTGGTTCCTCTCTACTTGGGAGGGGAACACAAGTCTTTCCTTAACGGGGGTCCTTGGCCTTCCGAGAGGTTCCGGCTTGGGAAGCTCCCGCACACGACGACTCTGGGTTGTGGGGGAGTTCCTTTTCATGACCCTTAGGGGAGCAAAGGAATTGTGAACTGCGACAGTCGGGCGAGCCACAAGTTGAGTGGAGCCTACCTCACGGCTTTGGGGTTTGGAAGCACCCTTAGCGCCCTGGCGCCGCTTCCTTTTGAGAGAGTGAGGAGGAGCATCCAGAATGTTGTTCTCACGACCCTTCGGAGTCACCTTGAAGCATCTTTCTTCTTCCACCTCTGTGACCACGGGCTGAGCGGGAATTGGAATAGCAGCGGGCTGGACAAAGGTTACTGGTTGCAAGTACTCTCCGAAGCGGAGGTACTGCTCACCACTTGGAGTTGGAGTGAACTTCATCCAGCCGATGTCAAGGACGATTCCTCCGTTGACATTGGGGTTGTTGCCGATCACAATGGGGCTTGAGTACGCCATCCTACCTGCAAAGTCAACAAACTCGCATTTCAATTAGTCAACAATGGTAGCTTTTAATCATAAAGTTTGCCCGTATCTAATTCCCTTTGCTTAGTCAAAGATGAAAGGAGAATCAGGTCCCACCGGGCGTGCCAGATCCTGTGCGACCCTTTTCCGCGCCGCCTCCGGAAGAGAGGGGCATGAAAGAGGGCACGGTATTTAGAATTTTTGGTTTTATCAAACGATTGTGTGGGACCATGATTCCAGCGAGCGCAAGCCCTCGCTGTTAATTACCTCGGGCTCTCAACCTTGAGAACCTTTGATTAAGACTAAGCAGATTGATCAGATACGGGCAAATATGTAAATGAAATTTGATGACTAATTGACAGTGTCACATTTTGTTTGGGTTGGATTTGTATTTGACTTCAACGTCACGTTTAACTTGAGTATGACTTCAATGTCACGTTTGAGTTTGATTTGACTTCAAGGTCACATTTGATTTGGGTTGACTTCAAGGTCACGTTTGATTTGGGTTGACTTCAATGTCACGTTTGATTTGGGTTGACTTCAATGTCACGATTGATTTGGGTTGACTTCAATGTCACGTTTGGTTGACTTCAATGTCACGGTTTGGTTGACTTCCATGTCACGGTTTGGTTGACTTCCATGTCACGGTTTGGTTGACTTCCATGTCACGATTTGGTTCCAAACTGTGAATATGATGCGCTATGCCAATCCACAGTCCGAGAACGGATATCGGGAGCAGAGAGGATTTGGCCCTCTTGGTATGCTTCCTCGATCTTCCAAGCCATAGATATGAAGCATTATGCCAGCCTATGACCCAGGTTTGGATTTGGTTGACTTCTGTGTCATGATTTAATTTGGGTTGACTTCCGTGTCACGGTTTGGTTGACTTCTATGTCACGATTTGTTTGACTTCTATGTCACAATTTGGTTTGAGTTGACTTCAATGTCACGTTTTGATTTGATTGACTTCGATGTCACGCTTGATATTGGTCGACTTTCGTGTCACGCTTGATTTGATTGACTTCTAGGTCACGCTTTGATTTTAGTCGACTTCTGTGTCACGCTTTGAAAACTTGAGCTTCATGATCCAGTCCGATTAGGCCAAATCAATTGGGTTTTGACTTGAGTTTGAGTTTGAGGTCTTAGCTTGGAGGACTTGAGTTTAGGGATTTGGGGATTGGGATTCTGGTATTTGGATCTCGTGTATGAATTTTTGGTGTTTGGAGTTTGGGATTTTTGAGTCTTGGATTTTGGGATTTGGATATGAATTTTGGTTTTTTGGGTTTTGGGATTTGAGTTTTGGGTTTGAGTTTTCAGTATTTGGGTTTTGGATTTGAGTTTTGGGTGTTCAGGTTTTGGGTTTGACACGGGTTTTGTGGGTCTTGACTTGGCCTGATTTGGTCATGGATCAAGTGCGACAAACCTTTCGGTATGACTCGGGCCCAAATTCGTACTCAAATTCATTTTGTTGAACTCGTGAGAATTTTGTGAGTTCTGGAAACTTTATTGTATCAAAATCATGTTTGTTTGATTATTTTACCGAAAGTGAAACATTTGACCAAATTTTGAATTTTATTGAATTTTGATTTAAAAGTTCAAATTTAAATTTAAAATGTCAATTTAGACATAATTTGATGTCAAATTGTTATTTAAAATCATTTCATGATTTTTAAGAATTTTTATAGAATTTTGATTTCATGAAATAATCTCAAACAACAAATTTGTTCAATTGATGTCCACTTTGGTTTTAAATTTAAATTCAAACTTTCAAATCTTCAAAATTTAAATTTTGTGTCCCATGAAATTCTATTTGAAATTTGAAAACTTTTGAAACAAATTTTGTGAAATTTGGACTTGAAATGGTTTGTCAAATGCCATTTTGTTTTGAAAAATTATGAAATTTCTGGTTAAAATGAAGTTGGGCCATTTTATTTCTTTTCATCCTATTTTTTTCTCACAAAATGGGCCAGAGCAGGCCTCTATTTCTTTTTCTTCCTCTTCCTCTGTTGGGCTGCAGTCATGGGCTCTTCTCATTTCTTTGCTCCCCCCCGTTTTTTTTCTTTCTTTCGATTTGTTTCTGCTGGGCTGCGCAAAGGGGAAGCCGGATCCGATACAATCGGGTTGTGCAAGAGGAGAAAACCTGGGACGTCTGATGATGGTCCGAAGGGCATTTAATCTTTGAAAATTCCCTGCTTCGCTAGGGGGGCGCGTGGCAGCAATCTGAGGCGTCGGTGGCTGATCTTCGACGATCCAGTGTCTGATCGGAGATCCGAGGACACCACCAGCATCGCCTTGCCGTGAGGAGTGCAGCGGTAGAGTTGGATGGGGCCGGAGTTGGCCGGAACAGGGGCGGCACCACCACTGATCTGGTGGTTTGGCACCAGTAAACTGCTCTGGAGTTGATTTTGTGATTTGGATTTCAAGCATCAAATGAACTCGAAACATGATCGAACTTTCTAAATATGTTATTTGACATACCTGTTTTACATATGCAAGATTTAATATATGGTTTATGTTCAAAATGAAGGAGGAATCACAAGAGGAAAGTAGTGTCATGACCATGGTTTGGTGATTTGGTACCGGTGAGCTGCTCTGGAATTGCTTTCGTGATTCGCGTTTCAGGCGTCAAATGAACTCGAAACATGATCAAACTTTCTGAATATATTGTTCAACATGCTTATTTTACATGTGCAAGATTTATTATATGGTTTGTGTTGAAAACAAATGAGAAATCGCAAGAAGAAAGTGGTATGATGACCACGAAACTGTGCTCCTTTCCATTTGAGGCCGAGCATTAGAAAAATTCACGAAAATTCACCATAAATTCAACAAAAATGTAAAACTTCGTCAAGAGACACTTCACATTGTATATTTCATGCTTGCGAGCTTGTTGGTATTCGTTGTGTTCAAAATATAGAAGGAAAAAAGGATTCTTTGCTGCTACCAGTACCAGAAACCGGTACAGCAGTGTTGTCAGTGACGAATCGGTCCATTGTTCAAAAATCTTGTTAACAAAAACCTATTTTTATTTTACCGGGATTTAGAGGGATGTTTTGAGGAGATTTCTTATGTTGAGCACTTTTCAATTTGGTACTGTATCGGTGTACTTTTAAACCAATTTCACCGGAGGGGTAAATCTGGAAACGATGCTGCTGATTTCTTAGAATAATTATTTGGGGGCCTTGGACTTAGAATTTTTCAATGAAAATTTTTGTACAAGCACAACTCAATGGGTACTACAAGAATATAAAATAAAATGTGGTAGTCCAATTCACAGAATAGAGCAGTTTTTCCATTCTTCTCTGGGTGTCAGCAGTTTGACAGTTTTGAACAGCTCGGTTTTCTGGTTCAACTTCGAAAAAATCATATCAATTTGCAGAAAATCTCAAAAATGGTAAAATCTTGACAGGACCTTTATTTGTGTGTTGTTTTCATGCTGTGAAAGTTTGAAAGCATTTGGACAACCCGAGATGTTGTTTTCCATTTTCGTGTGAATTATGTGCGAAATGGTGCTGTTTGTCTGAGTCTGATTTCTTTTTAAATTTTTAAGACTAAATTTCAGCATTGCAACATCGAGTCCTATGCTTCCATCACTTGTACACGTTATTGCGAGAAATTTCATTGCAATTTTCTTTAAAAATTTCGGCATTATAACCCCTAAAAAGGTGTTAGTTATGCCTTGAATCCTTAACACTATCCGTGCATAGGATTTGATTGAAGATTGGTACTATCCGTACACAATCTATTGCAATGAAATTTCCCGGCACTATCCGTGCAAAGAAATGTGAAGCATGGTACTATCCGCACGCATGCCTTGTTAAGAACCGTGCTATCCGCACGAGTTCTCTTGTGTATCAAACTCAATATTGAGAACCATACTATCCGTATGAGTCCTCTTATATGTTCAATTCAAAGAAAGAAATTAAAATGCAGATCAGATCCACACGAAGAAAGAACATAAAAATGAGGTTGAACTTGCATTTAAATACGTTTCACTATAAACTTGGTTGGAACCTTGACACCACTTCTAACCACCACTCCGGCAAGTACTATCCGTACGATTGCCCTCACCAAAGAGTACTATCCGTACTAACTGAGATGAGCGAGCCTTCGGGTTAGGAATGGCATCAATGCCCTTTCCCAAGTTTTCTATTACACGACTTGTTTCCTACCTTAGATAAACCTCAAACAGTTGTTACAAGCCAAAGAGAGACAGGGGCTGAGTATTCACTAACTTAGCCTACCACACTGCCTATTCACACTTTCTTTGTTCTCTTTTTTTTCTTTTTTTTTTTACCGAATTGGAAGAAAGGGAAGAGGGTAATGTACTGATTGTGCAGAGCTTTGGGGGGGTTTCTTGGTGCTGGACTTGCTGGAATTGAGCTCCTTTTATAGGCAGCGGGCTTGAGGAGAAGCCTGCTGGTGAGGCTTGCTCGTCCCCCATGTGGAGTGGGCCCGTCTCTTTGACCATTGCATCTAATCACGCTTAAACACCTCTGCTGGTTTTGTATTGGAATTCCACAAAACCCCAACTTGCATCACCAAGTTGCTTTGCGGTTGTCAAATCCATCAGAGCCTTGTCCGAACTTATGTGCCTATCCTTCCTCCGGCTTCAAATTTGTGGCGCATTGAGGGCAGAGAGACGAGGCAAGAACCTGTTTCGGACGTCAACACAGGTCGGCCGCATCAAATCTCAAAGCTCCGAGAAATGGGTGAGGCAGCAGAGGTCTTCGGTGACTGGACCTAGTCGTAGCTCGGCGCTCAGCGCATAATTTTCCTGCAAGTTGCGAGTTGCAAGTGTCTCAGTGTTGTCTTGTCCATTTAATGAGGTGTCGGGCAGGAAGAAGGAACAGCTATGTCGCCATTCTCCTCTCTTTTTCTTTCTTTTCTTCTGAGTTCTTTAGCCTTGGACCGAGTGGGCCTTGCTTAGCAACGGATCAGAGGGGGAGCAACAGGAATGACACTATGCCCTCTCTTCTTTTGCGTTTTGTTTACTAAGCAGTAAGCCCATTTGTCCCTTCTAATTAATTGTTCCTACTCACTGATGAGTGGGCAAATAAAAGAGAGGAGGCCAGCGTGCAAGGCAGAGATCAGAGGCCCAACATGCATTTTCTTTTTTATGTTCTGTGATCCGCTCGAAATTGAGTCCAGCACGAGTTAGAGATGCAAGTCCATTCTGGATATCAATTAGTTTTGGAGCCCAAATCGGGAGATGCAAACAATATTTAGCCAATTTGATATGTCTAATTAATCCAATAATTTGAATAATTAGTTTGACACATTAAAACAATTGGCTAGCTTTGTTGGGCTAATTTTGCCAAGCCGAATCGGCTTAATTGAGTGACATGTGGCCTCTCCATCGGAATGTTTGATAAATAAGCGAGCAAATATTTTTATGAGATATGGAATTTAGTTTCATAAAAATATGTTCACTTTATTTATATCTTCACTTGAAATTTAACTGTAATTCTGTCAAGCCTTGACATTTTCTTTCTTTTTTTTGTCACCCGATTTCCGGGATTGCATATCATTTTTCATTTTTTTTTTCGTATTACACCCTAAGATATTTTAGGGGTAAACAACAAGTGATCCTCTCCTCTTCCCTGGTTTCTGGATGTGAAAAGACGTCTGGAAGATGAAGAAACCGTCCAAAGAGACGGTCTTAGATAGGCCAGGGCCCAGAAACCAGAATCAGCAGCACAATAGCGGGCTTGCGGCCCGCAGGAAGTGCATTCCAGTGCTGCCTTAACTTTCCATGCTCCGAATCGCGTCCAATCAGCTCTAAAAGCTCAATTTACCTGAAAATTGGACAAAAGCAAGTAACTAGAATCTAGACACCTTACTACCTAAATGCATATGAATTTTGGAATTTTAGGTCAAAATAAAGGCGTAAGTCTGGTAAAATGCAGATATGAATGCGGTGCATCACGGACCTCTCGGGTTTTTTTAAAACACTACACCCCGCTCATGCTGTTGGATTTTTGGGTTGTTTTGAATGGAAATCCTGCTCATTTCGAGATTTCTGTGTCCGTTGCACATTAATTGCAACAAAATAGTACGCTGGCTGTAACAAACACATAAGTTATGTGTAACAAAACCAACACGTGACTGTAACAACTCTTTAAATAAGTATCAGTAATCAAACACAAATCCCGCTCATCTTGTTGGATTTTTTGGGTTGTTTTGAACGAAAATCCCGCTCATTTCAAGATTTTTGTGTCCGTTGCACATTAATTGTAACAAACCAGTACGCTGGTTGTAACAAACACATAAGTTATGTGTAACAAAATCAACACGTGACTATAACAACTCTTTAAATAAGTATCAGTAATCAAACACACTTCATGCATCTTTAAGAAGTTGTAACAAAACCAACAAGTGACTGTAACAACTCTTTAAGAAGTTGTAACAAAACCAACAAGTGACTGTAACAATTTGTAATAAAATTTATAACAATATGTTAGAAATTTGTTGGGGGTTGGGGGCCGCGGATGATTGGGGGCGGCGGGGGTTGGCAGCGGCGGAAGTGGGGGGCGGCGGGGGATTGGGGGCATCGGCGGAAGTGGGGGGCGGCGATGGCAGCCGATGCAGCAGGCGTCGATGGCAGCAGGGGTTGGGGGCAGAAAGAGATATATGATGTGGAGTGGGTTTGCTAGAGTGGTGGTGTTGTGGCTGCCAAATCACTATATGGATCGTCCATACAATGGACACATAGAGTTTCCCTATATATATAACATAGTGCACACATTTATCACCTACCATGCATGGAACTTCAGTCGTACAATCCAGGGGAAATATATACGGAAATATACGCCACATATCCATATAGGACAATCATATCATACCACAAACTTTACCCCCACAACCCTATGATGAGGTAGCATGTGGGTCGGTGAATCATTTTTGTAAATTTTTAAGGGTTGGAGGGTCA
The DNA here is from genome assembly GCA_030179965.1 of Cyperus esculentus. NCBI lineage: Eukaryota > Viridiplantae > Streptophyta > Magnoliopsida > Poales > Cyperaceae > Cyperus > Cyperus esculentus. Next base: position 9,526 of record JASGLE010000717.1, on the reverse strand, counting down.
TTTTTGTAAATAGTTTTCCAGATATGTCAATTTTGTAAATGTTCTTTGGAGAAAGGGAGATTTCTGTAAATTTGTCTGAAAAAGAGGATATTTTTGTAAATATTTGTCATGTTATTGTATGGTGTTGAGGGCAATGTAAAGGGTAATATATATTTTTTCATATATATATATATATATAGTGTGGTATATATCTGCAACACGGACCCCAAAAAAAAATGCAATGATTTTCATACACGTTTATATGGTGGGTGATCTTGATCCATCGAGGTGTATTATAACAGCATGCTACAGTGTGAAGTATGAACAATATATATTAAAGCTTTCATAAATATCATAATGAAAATGTTTCATTTTTTTTTTTAAAAAGAGTATGATATATTTCTAATTTTGTAATTAAAGTGGTTGACATCAAATTTATTAAGATAGTTTGTAAATATAGTTGTGTCTGCAAATTTGTAGGAAAGAAGAAAGTGATATACATGTACCAATCATTTATGGGACTGATTTTCAGGAAGGAGAAAGTTCCACATATAATATTGCAAATAATTTTGAGTATACAAAACTATATTGAAACTAAAAAAACAAGTTTATTTATAAAAGATCAGTTATCTTTGATGTGTCCATTACAAAATTATGTGGCCTGCAGGTTACTGCTTGAAGATTCCAAATTAACTAATTTTTTTTTTTTTTTAGAAAGGTTAAGTCTTTTGCTCAAAAAAAAAGAAAAAGAAAAAAGAAAGGTTAAGTCTCATAAATATAAGCTATACTAATTTCTTACAGAAACTATATGTACTGCCTAATAAAGTTTAAGTGATATATAAATGTTTGTGCATATATATATAAAGCATGATATACATACATTATATTTAATTAATTTATCGATTAGCTTTTCTATTTAAGAGTTTTAAATTTAGTTGTTTGAGAGGAAATATATATAAATTCAGGGTCCAAGTCCAAAAATGCATGCCACAATAAATTCTGAAAAGGATTCGTTATGTATGCATAATTGACAAAGGCTCCACGTTAGAAACTTAGAATGGCAGATGCGTCCAGACTACAATTTCTAACTGCTTTGTTCGATCGATAACTGAATCCAAAGATATATATTTGAGGCAATGCAAGTCAAAATTAAATTCTGGCTACGCAACATTTTTTTTTTTTTCTAATTAATTTGACTGAGTCATGAATGTTTGATATTTAAGCTAATAAATCTCTATGTAAGAGTTACGGAAATTCAAGTCCTATATATATAGGTTTTTAATGGAATTCAAGAATATAATTACGGTGCTTTACAAAGTTGGGACGTTTTTTGTTTTGCGTTCAAATGTCATTCTCCAAAGGTCAGATGGGCAATATAATTTGCTAAACACAATCTACATATTGAAAACATGCAAAATAAAAAATTTTATAATTTTTCGAATTTTTTAGCTATTTTTTTTGGATATTTGAAAGATTGACACTTTTTGCCATCATTATTTTATTATTATTTTTGGGCCATCTTTCTAAAAATCTTAAAAAATAGTTAGAAAATTCTAAAAATATTAAAATTTGGTATCCCATCATATTTCAATGTTTAGAATGTATTGGTTCAATTAGATTTGATGTTCGAGTTTTCGTTTGTGAAATTTTGAAAACGCAAAACAAAAAAAACCCAACTTTACAAAGCACCGTAGCATGTCCATAGAATTTAAGTATATAATTTATTTTTAGTGAATTTGAAATTTGTGATGATTTCAATAAATTCAGGCGCCAGTGAAGTTCTATTTTATTATGCATAACGCACACAATTCAGTGCTAGCAAGATACTTGCCAGTTACCTTTCAAAAAAAAAAAGAAACTTGCCAGTTGCATGGGTGGAGCTTAAGTACCTTTTGTCCATATAACGTGTAGGTCAAATATGGGAGAGATCACATGATCATTGCTACTTGATAATCTTGATAATTAAAATTTAAATAACTTAAAATAACTTATTTAATTTGAATGTCATTTAATATCTCATCAAAAATTTATACAAATTTTAATGGTTCTAATTTAAGCAACTTTTGTTGGACTATCAAATATGATTCAAATTGCTTGAAATTAAAAACATATCAATCTACATATTTCACACTATATATATTTGTATAAGAGTTTTTCCTTTTTTTTTTTTTTTTAAATTTCCCGGTTTTTGAATACTTTTTTTTCTCCTAAAAGCCCAAAATAAATTGTCATTGTCAATTGGTCCCTCCCCATAATAAATTATAAATTGGAGGTTTCCATGGTGACGAAACAAGAGGAAACGAAAATACACTAGCTAGTCGCATAAATCTTATATATATATATGCCTGTAATTAAAATCAAAATATTAGCTACATAACGGGATATATATATAATAAAGCTAACCATTTAACCTAACTAAACCTAAAATGATCAAGTTCTCATCAAAACACGTATATGGTTGATACGCGTGTTGAGTGTATAGGTTTTTACCCTAAATAATACAATCAATCGCAAGCGTACGATATTATGCAATATAGTCGGTATCGAATCCACAGGAATGGTTATATCTCTAAACAATTCTTTAAACTCTATTCTAATCCTAGAGGGAATGTGATTGTTTGGGGGGTTTTGTTTGAAGTTGGTTTCCTAAATTATTTAATGACAGAAAATAGTAAAGACTTGACTTAAAACAATTACTAAACAAACGTTCCCAGGGTTTTCAGAATCTGTTTGCTGTCTGGATCAATTGCTTGCGGTCTGCACCTCTCGGTTACGGTTCACAAGACATACAAATTCGCCTCTCTTTCAGCTACCAGCTTAATTGTCCATTAGTGGTTAACTATGGACCACAGATAACTGTCCGAGAGATAGATTCTCTGTTGTTTCTTGTTGTTTACGGTCCGCAAGAAATAGACAGAGAGCAGTTTTGTTTAATTCGATTGTTGACTAAAGTTATCAATTCCTAACAAAACCAAAACAGTTGCAAAGATTATCCTATTCCTAAGTTTAGATCGTCTATCTCTAGCTAAGAATTATCCTTTTTCAATTTTTCTAACCTTAACTAAAGATTATCCCCGTACCTAAGATCAATTCGTCTAATCCTAGCAAATACTTTTAGTTCAATTGGGAATTCAAAGGATAATATCAAATACGAGTTCAATTCATCTAATCCTATACTCAATTCACTTTTGTTCTCAGGTCTGGTTTAACTCTCGTTATAACCACAATTTCTCCTCTCGGGTACAATTGGACAATAAGTTGACTACCCAATTAGCACAAGTATCAATTCTTGATCAATTGAAGTTATGTTAACCAACTAGATCGTGCACAATCCACAGGTTCTTACAAACGAACAAGAAACAATTCAAGCACAATTATAATTAAGCGCAAAGCAAATTGAGAATAACTTTAATGCATAAACATGAAAATCAAGTATTCAATTAATCCATACAAACAAACATCATCCTAGACTCTAAGAACAAACACGACTACTCAGACCTAGACATAACTACAACAAATAAACAAAATAAGAGAAAAGAAAGCACCGAGTAAGCTTAGGAAGAGGCGAGTAACCGTCTTCTTGACTTTAGCGGCGTTTAGCTCCACCCTTCACACGACTCTCAACTAACTTAACAACTAACTAACTAACTCAACACATGAGACCTAACACCTAACACCAGATGATATGAGAGCACCCCAAGGGGTCTCTTTTATATGAGAAGATGTCCTAGATATGGTTGTCTAACTTCTGATTTCTTGGGGCGAAATTAAGGGAAAATCCCAAAAATGAGATCGCCCAAAATAAGCGCGTCCAGAAAATAGATGTTCCAATCTGTTTTTGGCATGGTGCGTCCCGCAAATAGCAGAGTGCGGCCCGCAATTAGCATGTCGGCCACCAAAATTAGGAGTTTGCGCGTTTCCTTGAAATAGCATAGGCGGTTGTGCGTTGGCAAGAAATAGAAATAGAAGTTCTATTCTTGATTGCGGTCCAAAATTAGATGCTCCTTTGTGCTACTTCGCCTATTTTTGCTCCTTGCTCCAAATTTAGTCCGTATTAGCTCCAAAAGCTCTGTTTCCTAAAAATAGGATCAAATAACAACAGTAACTGGATTCTAGACAATCTTCTACCTAAATGCAAATGAACTTAGGATTTTAGGTACAAATATAGGTGCAAGTCTGGTTAATATGCATATATGAAATAGGTGCATCAATGGTGAATTGCAAATTTAACTCGTCTCTATGTCAAGAAGAGATGTAAGTTTAAGGGAAACATCTCGCGTTTATAGAAATACTATCCATACGTCTATAGATATACAAATTTTATAACAGATATATATCAAATTTGTAACTCACATCTTAAGTTTGTAATCTATAGATGATATAGACACATAGCTTATATATACTATGTATGTATCACTCTAATTTTAACTAAAATAATTTAATCTCACTGCAATTTTTCAAAAGGAAATAAATAGTGAAATGTCCTTTTTTTTAAAAAAAATATAAAAAATCCTCTCAATTTCTTATAAACTATCAAATGATTACTTGTGATCAAATCGACGGCCCTCCTCTACCCCACATCACTGTTTTCATGATTAAGGCATATGCATGCATGCAAATTAATTATAGTGGGAGTTTTCTCACGTCCTGTCACAAAATACTAATTATATAGTTTGAAAATTAAAAATTCATTCCTATTTTTTCATCAAAAATATATATTACTACACTAATAATTTCATTAATGTGTGGGGTGTGGACTGATCGATCGCAATATATAAAAATATGATTCGCTAGGGTCATTATAATGGGAAAATTGTCTATAATGGGAAAATTGTCTATTTGCCACTACAAAATGCTCAACTTGTCAAAATGCCACTCCAAAATTTCAACTTGCTAAATTGCCACTCCAAAATATATCTTCTTTCTTTTTTGCCATTATAACCGTATTTTGTATTATTTTTAATGAAAAAAATGGCATATTGTAGAATATATTTTAAAGCATTTTAGTATTACCAATTATACCCTTTTGTACGGTGGTGTTCAATTTGATGGGCCTGTTCATCTCTCCCAAATTAAATCTTACAATAGAACCAAATAGCCATTACATATTAAGGTCGCCAGGTCACTACCCCAAACGAGCCTCTTCTTCCTCCCAATAGAAACTCTTGCTCCCCCAGCCAAGCATTGGAGCCTATCCGATCTCCAAGCTGAAGTAGCCAACCTCTTCCATTTGTCCCTTCTCCTCCACTGACCCAATTTCTCAAATTTTGTTTTTAATTTTCTATCTTTGAGTTTAATAAATTAGCATTTCCAAGAGAAGTGATATTGGAGTACAATAAATTACTAGCATTTTGATGTATTCTCTCCTCTTCCATTGGTCCTGTTTGAGATTAAGTGAAATTCATCATGTACCGAGTACTGACCACAAAGAAGAAGAGTCATTTCTTCTCCTGTTCACAGTTCACTTCTCATATACACATTACAATATCATAGAAAGGATTCTGATTTGAGTGAGGGTATTCTGGTCTATAGAAGATTTTGAAGAGCTTATACGGTAATAGTGGCAAAAAAGAGAGTAGATAGATTTTGGAGTGGCAATTTAGCAAGTTGAAATTTTGGAGTGACATTTTGACAAGTTGAGCATTTTGGAGTGGCAAATAGACAATTTTCCCTATAATATATAGTACTATAAAATTCAATATGTGAGGGGCTAATAGCAATATTGACAATAAATTGTCAAGCGAGATTACTATATCAAGAGTAATACCTAGCGTTTATAGAAGAGATGTTCATAGCATCCATCGGTTACATTTCGAAATGTAAGTATATGTTATATATGTTGTCCAGGCTATGGTTTTATGGACAACTTTTCAATAGACACAAGATGAAGTTGTTTGGGAATGATTTGACACAAACAAAACTTGAGAGAAATAATATTTTGCCACCCACAAATAGAGAAACGAATTAGGAGTTATGAAACATTATCCTAATTTGTTAACTTGTTAGTTGGTAGTATGGAACAATTTAATATATGAGTGAGGCTATGGTACTATTAATAGTATAAAGTGGTCGGTACTACGGCTCTATATTATCAATTTTAAAGTTCAGTTGATCAATCCAAACCGCTCAATGTGATCTTCATATATAAATGTCAATGTAGACTAAATTTTATAATTTTTGGTTTTTTTTACTATTTTTTTAGATAATTAGAAAATGACTTAATATAAATATTATAGACCATTCAAAAATATTGTTTTTCTATATATCAAAATATATAGTTGAAATTTTTTTAAAAATATAAAATTTGGTCTAGAACTATATTAACATATGGAGATCACATTGAACGGTTTGGATTAATTAATTGAACTTTAAAAATTATAATATGGAGCCGTAGTACAGACCATTGTGTACTATTAATAGTACCGTAGCATCACTCTTAATATATATATATATAGAGAGAGTAAATCTAGCATGCTCCTAGGAGCACGGAGGCCTCCCGTGCTCCTAACTCAAAAGTCATACTAAACCATCATGAAATTTTGATTTATCATTCTCATTAAATTCTTTATATCAAAATATCTTAGAATACAAAAATTTTCCATTTTTTGAATTTTTTAAGTATATGTTTTGAAATTTTTTAGAAGGACCTCAAAATAATAATAAAATAATATATATATAACTATGTCATCTTTAAAAAATACAAAAAAAATACTTAAAAATCTCAAAAAATGGAAAATTTTTGTATTCTATGATATTTTGATATAAATAATTTAATTAGACCCATAAATCGAAATTTCGGGATGGTTTAGTATGATTTTTGAGTCAGGAGCACGGGAGGCCTCCGTACTCCTAGGAGCACCATAGTTTTACTCTCTCTCTCTCTCTCTCTATATATATATATATAGAGTGAGGCTATTGCGCTTCATAAAGCGCGGTGAGGCAGTGTGCTTCGGCCTCGTATCGCAAAACCGTAGCTCAAATGACCAATCCAAGTTGCTCAACACAATCTACATATTGAAATCTTGCAGATTACCAAAATTTTTCATTTTTAGAGTTTTCTAACTATTTTTTTGGATTTTTGAAAATTGTATAGAAAATGTACAAAATTTTGTACATAAAATGGGTCATTTTTCAAAAATTCATAAAAATAGTTAGAAAACTCTAAAAATGGAAAATTTTGGTATGCAACTAGGTTTCAATATCAAGATCATGGTGAGCAACTTGGATTAGTCATTCAAGCTACAGTTGATGAGATATGAGGCCGAAGCGCACTAGCCACTGCGCTTTATGAAGCACAATAGCCTCACTCTATATATATATGATCAATCAATTGTATGATATTATAAATACGTTCTGCGGGATTTTTTTATTAATAAAAAATAAAAAATCAAAATTACAACAGTAGAAACTGTTTTTTAAAAATTGCAGAAATAGAAAAACCGTACTCTCAGATCGCGGCCTAGTCTGAGACTAAGCCGCACTCTGAGATCGCAGCCTAGTCTCAGACTACACCTCGATCTGAGAGTGCGGCTTAATCTCAAACTAGGCCGCGGATCTGAGAGTGCGGCTTAGTCCGACTAGGCCGCACTCTGGCTTAGCAACCACCAATAATTTGCAGCCCTTCTTTCCTTCCCTTCTTTCCTTCCTTCCTTCCTTCTTTCGTTTTCTTTCTGTCTTTCCGAAAAAAAACCCCAAACCCCAGATCCAACCTCCACCCCCGCGCCACCGCGCCCCACCCAGCCCCCGCACCCTCGGCCCCCTTCCCCCGCGCCCCACCAACGCCCGCGCCCCCGATCCGTCTTCTTGGTAAAATTATTGCTTTGTTTTCTAGTTTTATTATGGAAATGCTTATTGACATGTTCAATTAGTTAAAAATTGTTGTAGAATTGGTGGTTGAATTGTTGAATTGTTGTGAATTTGGATTTAAATTATTGAATTGTTGATTCTTTGATATTATTGAATTGTTGTTCACTTGTAAAATTCATAGGAAATCATAAAAATTCTAAAAAAATGTAAAACCTGTCAGGAGAATGTAAACATCATACACAACATATTCGTAGTCTTGAATTTGTGCATTATGTTCAAAATGTGGTAGAAAAGGAGGTTTTTCAGCTGCTGCCAGTATGCTGGAACTGGGGCAGCAGCATACCGAGGGCAAATCAGTCCATAATTTGAAAATTTTGTTAACAGGGCATCATTTTTATATTACAAACACTTAGAGGGATGTTATGAGCACACTTTTCATGTTGGACACTTTTCAATTTGGTGTTGTTTTAATGTGTTTCCAGGCCAGTTTCATCAGAGGGACAATTCTGGAAATAGTGCTGTCATTTTCTTGAAACATTTATTTGAGGGCTTTTCAACTTTGAATTTGTTCATGAAAATTTGTGTGGAAGTACGACTAAGTGTGTGCTACAAGAATATAAAATAAAATGAAGTGGTCCAGTTCTCAGAATATAGCAGTTTATTCAATATTTTCAGTACCAGACTTTGGTTGTTTTCGACTCAGTTTTCTGTTTCTGTTCTAACTTTGGAAAATTACAGTAAATCACAGAAAATTCGGAAAAATACAAAATTTTGACTGAACCCTTTTTTGGTTGTTATTTACATGTGATAAAAATTTGAGAATTTTTAGACAACCAGAACTACCCTTTTTCATTTTTTGTGTGGGTGATGGTCATAAATAGTGCTGCTGAAAATTTATTGCGAGAGTTTCTATGTGATTCCAAGCTACAGATGCAAGATGATTTAGCCAAATGAAATTATATCCACTTTGCTCAATTTGTGTTAATTGATTTGGGTGCTTATGTGTGCATGAGCTACACATGACAAGCTTACAAATGGTGTTGTTTTTTCTAAGTCTGATTTCTTTTTAGATTTTCACGACTAAATTTTATGTTACTAATCAAATAATGGCAACAGATGTCGACTGGAAGAGGCAACGATGGTGCTGGACCGTCAAATGCACCAACAACACATACGTTGTTGCAGGTGCCTGAGGACTGCCACCGCATGCTTGACATCGTCAATGAGGTAATTCCTTTTATTTCTTATTAAATTTTAAATTTTGACAAGTAATAACCTGACACATATATTGCATGCGTTGTAGGACGTTAAACCCCTGTCCATTAGACAGAGCCGAGGAAACGTCCCTCACCACGAGTACTTTGATGACGTGCTGGCGAAGATGGGGTTGTTTCAGGTTGACCAGATGGAGACGTTCGACCTCGATCCGGCATTGATCATAGCACTTGTGTAGAGGTGGCGTCCAGAGACGCATTCATTTCACATGCCAACGGGCGAAATCACCATCACATTACAGGTATAAACGATATACCAACTTGTTTAGTTCTGAGACTGATTTTGCGATTTGAATTCCGAGCATCAGATGGACTTAATTCTTGGCCAAACTTCTTAAATATTATGCAACATACCTATTTCACATATATAAGATTTGATATATGGTTCATATTCAAAACATGGGAGAAATTGAATGATGAAAATGATATCTTAGACCGGAATTTACTAGTACAAGAATTGTGAAGCC
>JASGLE010000716.1:0-25073 GCA_030179965.1 Cyperus esculentus | reverse complement strand
TGGGTTCAGAAAAATAATAACAACCTGATTATGGCAGTATGAAAATTGAAAAGTTACTCTCGCAAACAAAATAGATTCATGTCAATTTTATATTAGTTCTTTATGGAACAAAATAATATTCATTGATCTATTGAAGGTTGGTGAACGCACTCAACGGAGCATCTTTTTTTTTTTTTCAATAAAAGAACACTAATAACACGAGTCATCATCAAAATTCAAAGGGAGGACTTTTCTACTATTTTGTATTTTATTTTCCAATAATTAGGCGCATGGAGTTTGTGCTTGGTGGGTTCACCTTCACCTACTATTTTGTATATTTGTGTGTATGTATATATACTAGTAAAAAAGCCTACGCGTTGCTTTGAGCTGAAATTGTTATTTCTTATAATAAATTTTTAAGAAAATACTTAATTAACCTTATATTTAGGAAATTGATATGGGACTTAAATTTTAATGAGTTGAGACATTACGTAAATCAAAGGTTCTGATCTATCCAAGAAATAATCAACGATTTAAGTTTCTTATTTGGATAAGATAGCTCTTTTATGTTATTTATTCCAATATGTTTTTATATATAGTAAGAATATTAGTGCTGCACTTCAAAATTGAAAAATAATAATATATACAAAATTAGCAGGAATTATCATTTTCTTTCTCTCTACTTTAATATATAATTCTAGTGCACATAATACCTCTAAAATAATTTGCATTTGGTAACTTTTTTTTTAAAAGAAAGTTGAAGAATTACAGCGTCAACTATAACTTAATTTTTCTATCTTATTGTCTTATATTTTTTTAATGCGGTTTTGTAAATCATAATAAACTCTATAATTTTCTACAGAACCTTCCCTAAACAAAAAAAATTTTTACTCCAATACTCCCACCAAAAAAATTTTCTATTCAATCTGACGAATATAAATGAATATAGGATGCTGTTTTCATACTCATACCCAGATAATTTTATGATAATTTTATCAGTTACAGACAAGCTTTTAAAAAACTTAGTTTTAACTTCATTTAAACCGTTAAACCGTTTTTTCGACCCTCTTACGTTAAGTATTTGTAAGAAAACCGTTATTTGTGGAAAAACCGGTTTTAACAAAGTTAAAACCGTTAAAGTCCATTAAAATCCGTGTTTTAGAGGCGTTTTAACACCGTTAAAATATGTTTGCACATTATTGACGGCCTAGAAGTTCACAATAATATTTATCCTATGCATATTAACAATTAAAAATTTTAAACTCTTTATTACTGTTATCTTAAATTTTTTCATTATAATTTTTTAATGTAATATTTTCCATTTCATAAGATTTGTAACTTTTTATGTACTCAATTAGTTTTATAATTGTTATTTGTACTTAATTATTAAGTATAATTGTATGAGAGTGCATTGTGTAGCCTTTTTAAATATAAAAAAAAATATAGAAAATGAGGACCCGTTTTTTATTTTGATGGCCGTGTAATTCCGTTTTAACGTCAAACCATTAAATTGTCACCTCATCATTAAGAGTCGTTAAACATTTTTTAAAAGCTTGGTTACAGATGAATCTCAATGGGTATTATTCGTTTATAACCGTCAGATCAAAAATAAAATTTTGATGGTGAGAATATTAGAGTAAAATTCATAAATATTACTCATTATGAGATTTATGTGTAACCGATAAAATTCCTGTGAGCACGAAAGTAATCTTCTACAAAAATGTATAATAATAAAAAAAAAGAGAACCTTCTCTCTCCAGTCTTCAGTCTCCATTGAGCAGCTTTTATTCTCCTCTCTTCAGTCTTCTTCAGCGCTACTGACTCTTGACTCTTCGCGCCCGCCCGCATCGATCAAAGCCCCCGCCCGACAAGCTTCTACCAACAGAGAGAGATGGCGCCGGCGCGGGTAGAGGCGAGGATAGCTCCGTCCATGCTCTCTTCCGATTTCGCGAATCTAGCCTCGGAGGCCGAGCGGATGGTCCAATTCGGCGCCGATTGGCTCCACATGGACATCATGGTAGTCCCTTCTTCTATGCCCTTTTCTTCTTCTATAGTTCTTCTGAAATTATTGGAAAGATTGTGTATATGTTGTTCTTTCTATGACAAATTTCTCAACTTTTTTCACAATTCTGTACCGTTGACAGGTTATCTTGTTCTTCTTACCTAACTCTCTTTTGCTTCTTGATTTTACAGGACGGGTGAGTTCAAACTTCAAAGATAGATTGTTGATTCACACAAGATCTGTTCTTGGATGAGAAGTTGGTGTTTGGTTTGCTAACAGCTTGTTCCTGTACTTACTTACTGGACCGAATTTGATAATATATATATTAGGAATTGTCATAAAGTGATAACCTTTTTAGTTAAATATGGGACTGAATTTCAATGTCTGGTTTAAGTGATTTGAAAGGCAATGATTTTGAGGTCCTGTGTTCCTGACGACTGCTAGCGGGTTCATGTGATCACATCTCAAAATTAGTAACAGATTTGATCTTGATGCGGAAACATTTTTGAGATCACAGAGATGTTATGCTGCGAAGTTGATGTTCTAATCAAGGAGTTGAGTATCTTGAAATGAAACAGATCATAAAGAATGTAGCGAGGGAAAACTAGATCTGGTTGAGTTTAGACACATTGGTATTTTTTTAGTTTAGGATATAGATACTATTATCTTGTGAATTCTTTTATAAAAAATGAATTCTTGTCTCTCTCTCTCTCTCTCTCTCCCCTCCTCATTCTGCCACTAAATGTATCTATTATAGGCATTTTGTACCAAATCTCACAATAGGAGCACCGGTGATCCAGAGCCTGAGAAAGCATACCAAGTGAGTAAAATGCTCTTTCCTTAAATATAATTAAAATCTTTAGCATTTTCGTTTCTAATTTCTTTTTAATCTTTTCAATAATTGTTTTAGGGCATACTTAGATTGCCATCTCATGGTTACAAACCCTCTAGACTATGTAGAACCTCTAGCCAAAGCAGGTGCTTCAGGATTCACATTTCATGTGGAAGTAACTCATGGTGAGCAGCACATATCTTACATACAGTTTTTTTCTGCTCCTAGCACCTAGGCAGATAATAAACGGTGCATATCCCCTAGGTTATAGTTTGCTTCAATTTTAAGGATTAATTACCTCAACTCCTCAAGAATTGTCCTGCAACCTATTGTAGACCTGTGGTTATCATAACCTGTTGTTGTGAAAGTGCTCTACAATTGTGTATCGTGGACTACAAAACATAAGTACAATGACATTTACCATTGTGTTATTAGATTATACAAATCATCGGTTTTCTTGAGGGCTTAAATATAAAGTAATCTGTACTACTGTAGCAGACCTTCAAAGATGTCCATGTGTCTTGAAATATGTAAAATAATCATTCTTGGATTATGTAGATAATTGGCAAGAGATTATAAAAAAGATCAAATCAAAAGGTATGACGCCTGGAGTGGCTTTGAGACCTGGTACACCGATTGAACAAGTTTATCCGCTTGTAAGTCTTGATATCACAAGTCTTGCTGCATGACTATTTACTGTTATTTACTCTTTTCGTAATTAGTTCAATGAAAAAGCCGACACGAGGGACTTTCTTTACCAACCTGGTGTATGAACCAACTTTTACAAAATAAGCAACTACATTTTGTTTTACGACATAAAATTGTTGCTTTTGGAGCCTTTATAATAAAGTTCCGTAGAAATTGTTGATCCTGAATGTTCTTTCAAATTTGTATGCACACGCAAATTAGGTCGAAGCTGATGTACCTGTAGAATTGGTACTGGTTATGACAGTGGAGCCAGGCTTTGGTGGCCAGAAGTTCATGCCTGAAATGATGGATAAGGTAACATCTATTTGATTCGGTTTTGTTATATATTGATAATGTCATATTTGGTATGCTATTCCTCAAATGAGAAATATTTTCTGTGCCAATTACTACTGAATTTTTTAGTAAGAGGTACATTCGTGATGCTTTGTTATATTTTCTGTACAAACAGTCTGTAATTTATTAGTAAGATGGATAAGCTTCTCATTTAAGTGTCTTTTGTAATTAGCTTTAGTCCGTGAGGAACCTGCACTTCTATAGCAAGTTTGCAAGCATAATCATAAGATGTTATTTTATTAGTTCCCTCTCCTCGGTAGTTAGCAATTGTTCTTATAGAAGATTCTAGATACAATTGTTGCTTTCTTTGTGATGTGAAGAATTTGCAAAAGTTTGCTTGCCGTCCTGCCTCTCGACTAAATTATTCATTAATTTAAGTTAATATTTGACTTCAAATTTTGTTCTACGCAGGTTCGTGTGTTGAGGGAAAAATATCCATCTCTTGACATAGAGGTAACATTCCTCACATATTCAATCAAGCCTTGAATAAAACCTATTTTTATGTATTTTGTGCAGTTTTCTATTTGCTGTTTGATACCAGGATGTAATGTATGCCCCTCTTAATTTGACCCTGAACCATGCAATTCGGCATTAAGAATATTCATCTCCGGATTTATATCTTAATTGAGTCCGATTAGATCCAAATATCCATTAAACTTTCACTTGGCCGAAAGGGGCTCAATTTGACCTTGGTTTTCTGGTGTAATGAACTACATAAGTTTGTAAGCAAACGGGTATAAGCGGGTAATGGTGAGAAACCGCTGGCAAAAGACTGATAGAGCAGTTCGTAAATCAGAATTGTCAATTAACTGGTTCTTGATAGGTTGATGGAGGCCTGGGCCCAAGCACAATTGATGCAGCAGCCTCAGCAGGGGCAAATTGTATTGTGGCCGGGAGTTCAGTTTTTGGTGCCCCGGATCCACAAGAAGTGATTTCTATCTTAAGAAAAAGTGTAGAAGGAGCTCAATGCAAAAGCTAATAATGTGCGCCTCGGAATGGACTACGCATATTTATTGTTGCGCTTTTAGCTTGGTTTGAGATGATGAGATTTGTAAGATTACTTTCATGCTCAGAATAAAGGCGTTTTCTGAAGTTGGTGTGATTGCAAAATTTGAATATGTACTAGTACTACACAAACATTGAATTTAAAGTGTTCAGAATAAATGCAGCTCAAGAAGTGCGTTCAGTTTTAAGTGATCATCACCAATGTAATTCTCTGTGGACTCAGATTATTCCTCCTGTATATAGCACACTGCTAATATCCACAGTTGCTAAATCAATAAGCAGATGCTACATGTTAGTTAGGAACGATCCTGGCAGTGCAAAACTACATACATGTAAATGGCTCGATGATTTTGGTACTTATGGTCGTTGACATTTGTATGAGATTTAGCACCTATAGCTTCCACTCACGCCACTGTTCCCTGTTTTTCATTTACAGCTCTCAGCATCCCCCAGCAAGTAGGAATGCTACATGGATCAAAACTTTGGTTCTATTATTTTGTGTCCCAAAATGTGCGGAAGAACCAAGTTTTTAATTTATCTTTTTGCTGCTTTTATCTTTCCAATTTATGCGTCTTCATTAAAGGTTCAGACATATTTAACAATATCAGCAACAACTGGGATGAATACTTTCCTCACTTAAAAATGAAATCTCTGCTCACTAAACCATCCCATGAAATGATTATGTTCATCAACCCCTTCATGAATCAAATATCATAAATTCATACCACAAGTTCACATTAAACTTACACATCCTACATTCATATGCCAAATATGGGGAAAAATAAGATCAAACAGCATCTGTAGAAAGAGAGTCGTCGTAATAAACAGAACAGGGGAACACCACCAAACTAACATCCGACTGAGAGACATACATAATCATTCTTAGTCCTTTCTAAGCTCCAAATATTCACGCTTGATGCCAGCAGCATTAATCACCACTATTTCTAGCTTATCACCCTATAATATCAGAACAATAACAAGATGTCAGCAGAGGTTAGATCAAATAGAGGAAAAGACAGAAGGAAAGACAAAGAAATCGTAAAATGACAAGAAAAGTACAGTGTAAATATCTCTTTCAGTAGCCGAAGCAAAAACATCCTTTACCAAATCAACTGCCTCCGTTTCCGATAAAGGTGTCACTGCATCCTGTTTAATTTCAAGTAATAAAGTTCAATTATGAGATAACTAATTTGACAAATAATTCAGACTCTAGTTAAAATAACTAGACATTGAAAATATGTAATCTGTAACAAGTTAAGCTTTGCTCCAGAATAAAACTGATTAATGATCAGAAACTTAAAACCATACACCTTAAGAGACAAAATTATATATTTGACACTCTTAAACAAAAAAGATATTTGACTCTCAAGTTTCTAATGTTAAGAAACAAATACAAAAATCATATAATGTTTGCAACTACAATAAGAACTTTGATTATATGAAATTAATATTATTCTACATTATCCAACAAACTTTATAATGATCCATTAGACTCAAAAAAGATATTAAAGTTTTGCATAACAGAAACCTTACCCTGGCTGGATGCAACAGAGGGCTAGGGGATTTGAGCTGATTGTCTAGAACAGGCATGATTAGTGTTGACCCACTTCCTTGGGCACTGTACCCAACACGTTCATAAGACCCCACCGCATCATAGGTGTACACACACCCCTTGCCTGCCAGTCAAATGAAGAAATAAAAAATAATGTAATAGAAAGTTGGGCATATGCCACTGGACTTCAAATTACCCATTACATCCAAAACCAGTCTGGACCAAAGCAAGGTGTAGTTATAGTGAGACTAGGAAAACCAATTTGGTCCCAAGCACATATTCAGGTACATACCTTCATTGTCCAAACCGCCAAGCACATTAAAGGCGTAGTATGGGAAGAAGCGTTTGTAGTATAGTGTATTGGATAACAGCTGAGCCATTGCAGGACAGCTCATTTGCTTGTTGTGTTGGTGCTGATATAACTAGAATATATAGAAGCAAGAGAAATGTGTCAGACTACAAATTCAATTTCAGCTCCCATTTATGGCTGGCTGAGAATTTAAGAATATCGGAGCACTTGTAAAAGGTTGCAAGTACAATAATTGGTTCCGTGAATTAATCCCCAATTATCCACATATCATCACAACTTAATCAATCAGTCTCATTATCTAGCAAATGAAATAATTTGCGCACCAAACAACTGTGTTCAATGGTGATTGATATAATAATTCAACTTTAACTCTTTTCTCTAGGGAACAAGTTGATCCAATTCTTTCATGGGTAGATGGTTCAATGGAAACCAGCAACAAATCGATGGTTTTCTAGGAATCACCATTACTTAAGGTTTTAATTATTCACATTCCACAATGTACTGTCTTGTATTTTGCCTAAAGCAGAACTCCAAGCAAAAAAAACAAATTAACTAATCAAATGTTCTTACTAGGTGTCTTGCAGACAAGTTTTTGTGCAAAGCTCGTATGTCACCTTGAAATCCTGATGATGCCAGTACAGTCTTATCAGCCCTATCAATACATACAAAAATAGACTCATTATGATTCCATAAAAAAAAAAAAAAGAAAAAACGATATAATAGACGCAAGGACTTTGCTTTGTCAGGTGGTACCGCCTAAGAAACGCAAAAGATTGCCTTGAATTGGGGAGGGAAGGCCCAGTATCTACTGGTAGAAAGTTAGCATGTGGATTTATTTTCTTAGCTTAAACCTACAGTGTTAGATTCTCCCCATAATTTCAGCAAGCAACTGGACTTATTTAGTTTGAAAAATAAAAATTGTCTACCAGTGCACATAACAATATAGCAACATGCTACATAAAAACACTGTGGGCAGTAGAAAGGAACCACAGCAGTCTGTGCACTTGACCAATATATCTAGGAATATGTCAGGACAAATTTAAAAATGCAGTTCAGGAACAAGACATCTTTTCATTGCATTGTAAAAGTATAACTGAGATGTTTATAGTGATTTAGCAGAATCCAAGATACGACACACCAAGAAAATACAGACTCTTAGGCTTTTCTCCATGTTGGTGAGAGGAGGTAAATGGAGCGGAAGGAAAAAAATTGAACCTTCACCTTGATCCCGAGTTCAAATAATAGGAGGTTAAACGAGGTGAGAGGAGGTGAATGGGGAAACTTATCAGTCTTCTCTATTGATTTTCTTGAAAAATTTAACCCCCCAAATTGGAGGGTTACAAACTAAAAACCTCTCCCCCCTCCTCCCTTCCCTACCCTTTTCAGCTCTTGTCAAGTCAAGAATTCCGGAGCTCAATCAACTCAAGACGGCTCAAACCCATTTACTAAACAAGGACATTATTCCCAAATTTGCTACCCTAACCCACAAATGCCAAGTTGTAACTGAAGTAAGCAATTGACAATCAAAGCATCCAGAAACATTTATCTAGCTCCTCAGATTTCAACATTGTAAGATGAAAATAATACAACAGCAACTAAATTGTACAATGAAACAATAAATCAACACCGAACAAACTATCTAACCACACCTTGCATTTAAACTGAACCAGAACTACGGGATCAGGCTCAGATCAAGTAAAGAGAGCTCAGCTCAGAGAGCTGAAAAGGGGGAGTGGTTATTATTATGAGGTGCTTACAAGGGGCAGATCTTGGAGTGCTCACGAGTGAGGATGTTGTAGCCGACGGAGAGCCGGGTGTCGGCAGCGACCACGCAGTAGTCCATCCCAGCTATCGCCACGCAGGTCCTGCCGTGGCGCACAATCAATCACATCAGATCAGACAACATCAGACAGCAAAAATTCCACAAATGGAAAAAATTAACATCTAGAGAAAGAGAAGAAAAAGAGGGGATTCAAGGAGCACCTACCCGCCGTTGTTCTCGTACATCCAGTCGCCTCTTAGCGCCATGGTCGGAGATGCGAGGAGAGGAGAAGAGGAGAGGGTTTTGGTTTGTTTCTGTTCTTGCAAAGCAAGGTGAGTTTGTTCGCAGGTTTTCTTTTCGTTTCGTTTCTTTTCTTTCTCAACAAGAAATGGACTTGTGAGGAAGGGATGAAGATATTTGGGCCTGAATGGTGAAATAATGAAAGAACCTAATTGGGCCGAGATTAGGCCCAGTTAAGTTTTCTTACACGGGCCGGAGAATTCTAATTGGGCCGAAAGTGGAATACAGTTAGGTTCTCTTACACGGGCCGGAATGCTTTTATTTTTTGTCCTTTCACTTCTATGCTTACACCAGATAATTTTATCAGTTACAGATTAATCTCATAATGCATAATAGTCATTTATAAATGTCAGATTGAAAATAATTTTTTTTGGTGAGAGTATCGGAGTAAAATGCTACTTTATATCGACGAAAAATTCGACAAGACTATCTATCCATAAATCTCTCTTTTTTCTTGCAAGCTAATAGTTTAAATGTAGAAAGACTAGGTTAAACTCTTATGTTGTTTGAACAATTAACTGGCATTAAGGTCAATAGAAATAAAACTGAAATGGTACCATTAAATATTAGTTAGGATTTAGCTGATTCCTTAGCTGTTATTCTAGGTTGTAAAATTACTGAATTACCCTTGAAATATTTAGGGATACCTTTGCATGACAGGAAACTTAGAGTGTCTGATTGGGGTTTCTTGAATGATACAGTTGAGGGTAGGTTACCTAACTGGAAGGGTTCTCTTTTATCTGTAGGTGGTAGATATACTCTAACCAATTCAGTCTTGACTACTATTCCATTGTACATGTTATCGCTTTATAGAATTCCAACAACTGTTAGGAAAAAGATAGATAGAGTTAGGATGAGGTTTTTTTGGCAAGGTACTAGTCTAAAAAAGAAATATGCAATGGTTAGTTGGAAACATATATGTTTGCCAAAAAGTTGAGGAGGTTTGGGTGTTTTCGATCTTGATGTTATGAACATATCATTGTTACTTAAATGGTGGTGGAGGTTCAAGGACCCTAATTATAACAGTGTTTGGAAACAAATTGTTCAAGTTAAATACACTAAACAGATTCCAATTGCAAAAATTTTAGCTGTGTGGAAGGAAATTGTTAAAATAGATCACATAGGTGAGATAGGTTGTACAATGTCAGTAGGTAATGGTAGGAATATTAGACTATGGCTAGATACATGGTTTGGTGAATGTTCTTTAAGTAGTAGATTCCCTGATCTATTTGCTATTACTTCAAATCCAGATATAACTTTGTATGAGGCTTTGCAATCACCTGAGTATGGTTTGAGATTTAGAAGACATTTAACTGGCATGTTATAGATTGACTTTAATTCAGTACTCAACATTATTCAAACTGTAACCCTAACATCTGAGAATGATATGCTGTATTGGAAATGGTCCACTAATGGCAAATTTTCTACACATTCTACTTATGATTGGTTAATATTTAGAGGGGTTACACAACCAAATAATGAAGTCTGGTGGCCAGTCCCTATTCCTCTTAAAATAAAGATTTTCATGTGGTTAATATAATATTTCATTGTGTATATGTAAAACAAATTTGGTTCTATATAGGAGAATGTCAGAACTTGATAAATATTTGGTTCTCTTTTGATGATGTATTTGAATATGTAAATTCTTTGAATGGGTCTAAAAAATATGCATTTTTGGTTGTATTTAGTGCAGTGTGCTGGATGATTTGGAAAACAAGAAATGACATGACATTTAGATCAGGATCTATTCCATCCATTAGATATTTGATTTTCCTAATTTGCTCTCTTGTTCAATGGTGGACAGGATTGGCAAAAGGGGCAGTGCAAAGGCTAGTGACAAGATGGATGCCGTGGGACTTCGATGCCATTCCGATACAGGTGCTGCAACCTCATTTGGAGCTTATTGAAGTTGCCATATAATGAAGTTCTCTCCTGGAATGCAAATTGTTCAGATTTTTGAAACTTTGTCTGACGCAGCTGTGATGTCATGAGTAAAATTCGTTTTGGTTTTTAAGTTGTCTGGAGTCAATTAATAGTGGATTTTGTTGGATAGTGGTAATATGCTATGCTTCTGGTTTTGTTTTTTGTTATGCTTATAGGTGATGATAAAATGTGTATATAGCGTTGTATGGATTTTGGTCGAAGTTTTCATAAATGAAAACGGGCATATATGCCTTTCATTCAAAAAAAAAAAAAAATCTATCCATAAATCATCAGTCTTCACTCTTCAGTTATCCAAACCCAACATTTATTTGGATGCCAAACATTGGCGGAGTCAGAAATTTGAGTAGATTTTCTTTGCCAAACATCGGCGGAGGCAGCAATTTTCTTTACTGTTGACATTTTTTTTATTTTACCTAGAAAATATGTAATTTGTAATTTTCTTTTTGAGATAAAGATGAGGCACTCAAATTTAAGTGTCTATAAAATGTCTCCCATTCGGGTTTCGAAACCGTGACCTCTCATACGAAAAGCGTTGCCCTTAGTCACTAAACTAAAGCTGGTTCTTCTATTTTGTAATTCTTAGTAAAGTAATAGTCTAATAGACTCTAGAAGGGCCAATATAGAGCCTAATTCACCAAGATAGCTCCGCTATTGTTGACAAAATTTGCATTATTTTAATTTTCTTGTGTATTTTTCTGATAAACAATTTTTTTTTTTTTTATGTTTTAAACATGTCATGTTCTTGTAAGTTAAAAAATGTATTTTTTTTAAACAAAAAAAAAAAAAAATGAAGTAGTTGTGCTTTTGGAATATATTGATCTTTCAATTTTTTCAAGTACTGGAATAAGAATTTGAATGAATGAAGTTGAAAGATTTTGCGGGTACGAATCTGATTACCTTAAATTAATGGCTTTAGGATTTGCTTGGCTACAGAACCAGCCTTTATAAGGTCTTGCGGGTACGAATCTGATGAATGATCTTCACTCCTAATGCAATGCTGCATCAACCATTTATAAGATGAAGTGACACTGGTAGGTGTTTTATAATGTGCGTAGGCTGCGCAAACTAGAGAGCGCTGAAATCAGCTGAGATTTAAATCGGATCTCAGGACCCTGAGATCCCGATCCGACGGTTTTCGGGGACCTCGAGATCCAGACTCAGCAGATACGGGTTCTGAGAACCGTTGGATTGGGATCTCAGAGTCCTGAGATCCGATTTGAATCTCAGCAGATACGGACACAACTAGAGACCTATATGTTTCATTGGATGGTTCTCGTATAGTGAATAAGCTCTCTTTGCTTCTGCCTATACCTTTATCATCACTAGAATAGAATAGTAGTAGACTCCGAGCCAAAGCACGTTCATGAAGGTTAAAATTTGAGTGGTTTGACCCTCATCTTTATCTTAAAAAAATTGTTTGGCTGTATTACATCTTGATATATATGTGTAAAGTAACACATTAGTGGATGATCAAATTGCTTTTCTACAAACTGCCAAATTTATATATTTTGTAATCGCCCGTACTCAATTTCAACTAAGCATGCAGGTATCTAAACTGTTATTCTGATTCCAACACACACATAAAAAAAAAAAAAAAAAAAAAAAAGAGGGTAAAGCACTAAAGCACCATTAATTAATCAGCCGCTTGCAATATATACCAGCATGCCAAAAAGTTCCACTAAGCTTTTATAAAGCAGTTCATAAAAAAAAAAAAAAAAATATATATATATATAGTGATAGGGCGCCGCGCACATTGCCTCCAACCATGTAATATGTTGGCATTTTATTTATTTGATATATTATAACAGAACATTCTAAAAGACAGATTGCAAAACGTTCTAAATAAATCTTGGGAAGAGATGGGCAGCAAATGGGTAGTTTACAAAACGTTCTAAATGGACAACAATCTGTCAGCGCATCATATAGCTCTAGGGGTAATGTCAGGGCTGGACATATTTATAAAAAATAAATATGTGCAACCCAATTACCCAAGGCAATTTGATGTCAACAACAGTGAAAAGCAGACAAACGTGAGGTGCAACTTATTACTTATGGCATATGAATTCTCCATTTACATTTTTTTTTCCCTTTGGAAATAAAATTGAAAGAGCAAAAAGCAAGAGTCCAAAATCAATTTGATATTTTCAACTTGTATATATCTCTCAATTAATGCGGATTCTGGAAACTGTCTGCTTAGTGCTTCTCAATTTGAATATGCTACACTAATCAAGTGAAGTGCATAGAAATGCAACACCTGCCATCCTCACTTCATTAACTAACTAGATGCTTCGTTGTTGTTGCTTCGCAGCAACCAAATATATTTGGAAATGATTAAATAATAATGGTTTAAATAGTTTACAAAGGTGTTCATTTGAGAGGACATGAAGGCCATTGAAGCCATTGAAATTACGAAAATTTGCTTGTAACCTCTTTCTTTTTTTTTTTTAAAAAAAAAAAAACGACATCTCATACATTAGCTTGGAAAAATTGCTAAATTTTTTGAGAATGGAAAACAATAATGTATAATTGTATATTAGATGCTGATAATGAAGATATGTTTATGTTTTTATCAGTAAGGAACTTGACACAAATTTGATGTTCTTTCTGTATTTCCCTTTTGTTTTAAGTAGGATCGGGTTCGGGTCGGGCGAGTAGGATCAGTTTGACCTTCTAGAATATCTCGGATTAGGTCGGGTCGGGTCAATTTTAATATTTACTTTTTTTTTTATCGTATGTTGATTTGAGTTGGATTGGATGCTATTTGATCTCGGGTCGGGTCAGGTTCGGATCAGGTCGGGTCGAGTCGGATCAGTTTGACTATCTGAAAAATTTCGAGTCGGATCAGGTCGGGGTCGGGTTCGAGTCGGGTCGGGTTCTGCCACCTCTAGGCGAGATATCTGATGTCGTCGGCACGTGTCGAGAATTTTAATCATAATTGGAGAAGACCCCATCGCTCATAGAGGCTGCGGCTGGCTGCCTGTCCGTCACTCACAGCCTAAAAAAATTTTGATTGCATCATCTTACCTCAGCAGGACGAATGACAACCATTAGATGTTGATCAGACGGCCCAAAAGAGGCGAAGTACTGTTCATCCGAGGGAAAAACCTCATCCCCGCTTCACTGTCTTTAATTAGTTTGAACGTAACTCACAAAAATTGCAAGCAAGATATATATTGGATAGTTTTTCATCAGGTGCGCAGAGAACAAGTTTAATTAGTTCTTTAGAATTCTCTTTGTAACCTAATTGAGAACAAGGTAAAATGTCGATGGCTACACGGATCAAATCGGATACGGATGAATAACGGCCTCACCGTATTATTATTAGAGTAATAGCTAGCGTCCCACCTTTTTTATTTATTCACTGGTCTATTGTAGTTTCAATGAACAAATATCAATTTTTATTGAACATTTATTGAACATTTATATATCATTTTCTAGTGAACAGCTATATATACTAAAGTTTTCAATGAACATTTATGCAACTGTGACAAGTACATAAATACACGTGGATGTGTCAAACTGGAGTGGTACTTTATAGGCAAACATTAGGGTTTCGAATCTTATACTTAAAAAAAAAATCCAATCAAAGAAGGGCTAATTTTTATATATAAAAAATAAAAAAGTCTTATTTTTTAATTTTCGAAAATAAAACAACTTATTTTGAAAAATAGTAAATCCGGGTTCCCAGAACCCGGCCTTACTGTTGGTAGGCCGGTTTCTGGGAAAACGGCCTACTTTTATGAGGCCATTTTCCCAGAAACCGGCCTACTGTTGGCAGGCCGGTTCCTGGGAACCCGGCCTACAAAATTTTTTTTTTTTTTTAAAATAGATCTCATTGTTAGCTTTCCGTAGCCGTGAAGTTTGCTCCGATCGGAGTTTCCTATAAAAAATTATGCCCGTTTGAATGTTGAGTGCCCGAAATATAGGATAAGATTCTGTGTAAAATTCAGAACGGAATTCAGAAATGTTTCTAATAAATAATATTATAAACAAATATTAAGTATCACAAATAATATTAGAAAAAAGATATAAAGAAATAATTTAAATTTATTGCATGATAATTATGCCCGTTTGAATGTTGAGTACCCAAAATTTAAGATACGACTCAGTATAAAATTCAGTACAAAATTTAGTACATGACTGTTATTTACACAATAAATTTTTAATAAATTTAGTATATGACTGTTTATCAAAAAAGTTCTAGGATTTATTTGAAATGAGCAAAAAGTTCCAATATTTATTAAAAATTTATTGTGTAAATAACAGTCATGTATTAAATTTCGTACTGAATTTTATACTGAGTCATATCTTAAATTTTGGGTACTCAACATTCAAACGGCCATAATTATCATACAATAAATTTAAATTATTTATTAATATCTTTTTTTTTCTAATACTAGCAAAAAGCCCACTCCTTGCTTTGGGTTGAAATTATTATTTCTTATACTAAACTTTTAAGGTAATAGATAATGGGCCTTAATTTGATATAATTTATGTGGGCCTTAATTTTAATGGGCTGAGAACGTCAATGGGCATTAACGTACATCAACGGTTATGATCTATCTAAAAAATGATCAACGGCTCAGATGTGAGGATAGTCCTTTCATGTCATTTTTTCCAATATGCTTTTATTATTAGTAAAGATTATTTGTGATATTTAATATTTATTTATAATATTATTCATTGGAAACATTTCTGAATTCCGTTCTGAATTTTACACAGAATCTTATCCTATATTTCAGGTACTCAACATTCAAACGGGCATAACTTTTGATAAGGAACTCCGATCGGAGCAAACTTCGCTGCTATGGAAAGCTAACAATGAGATCTATCTGAAAAAATATATATAAAAAAAAAGAAAATGGTAGGCCGGGTTCCCAGGAACCGGCCTGCCAACAGTAGGCCGGTTTCTGGGAAAACGGCCTCATAAAAGTAGCCTTTTTCCCAGCAACCGGTCTACCAACGGTAAGGCCGGGTTCTGGGAACCCGGATTTACTATTTTTCAAAATAAGTTGTTTTATTTTCGAAAATTAAAAATAAGATTTTTTTTTTATTTTTTATATATAAAAAATTGTCCTCAAAGAAGATTAATTAATTGTGCCACCTCAAAGAAACTAATCGAAAATAAATAATAAATAGAGAATTTTAATGAACATAGTAGTTCAAGACAAATATTATTGTATATTTCAAGAGTCATAACGTATGTATAATTAACTTAAGACGATTTGACATTTCACAGAAGATGAATGTAATTAAGAATGTTCGTCCGGAAACAAATTCGAATTCGTTTTGTCAAATGAGTGGCAGACCCTGCTGAGTCAAGATCACGTTAACATATCTATACAAACAAACATCATCCTAGACCCTAAGAATAAACACGACTACTTGGACCTAGACATAACTACAACAAATAAACAAAATAAGAGAAAAGAAAGCACCGAGTAAGCTTAGAAAGATGCGAGTAACCGTCTTCTTGACTTTAGCGGCGTTTTGCTCCACCCTTGACACGACTCTCAACTC
Organism: Cyperus esculentus; assembly: GCA_030179965.1. Taxonomy (NCBI): domain Eukaryota; kingdom Viridiplantae; phylum Streptophyta; class Magnoliopsida; order Poales; family Cyperaceae; genus Cyperus; species Cyperus esculentus. The sequence continues at coordinate 8,826 of JASGLE010000716.1, read as the reverse complement.
ACTTAACAACTAACTAACTAACTCAACACATGAGACCTAACACCTAACACAAGATGAGACAAGATGATACAAGATAACACCAGATGATATGAGAGCACCCCAAGGGGTCTCTTTTATAGGAGAAGATGTCTCAGATTTAGGCGTCTGACTTCTGGTTTCTTGGGGCACAACTAAGGGAAAAGTTCCAAAGGAGATCGCCAGAAATAGCACGTGCCAGAAAATAGGTGTTCTGTTCTGTTTTGAGCTGACTGCGATCCGCAGGAATAGGAGTGCGGTCCGCAATTAGTCTTCCAAAGAAAGCTTGGCCTTGAAATAGCCTGTCTGTCGCTTAAATTGGCTCTTTGCGCGTTTCCTTGATTTAGATATGGCGGTTGTGAGCTGGCATGAAATAAAAATAGAAGTTCTATTCTTGATTACGGTCCGCAAATAGGGAATTGCGGTCCGTAAATAGATGCTCCTTTGTGCTCCTTCGCCTATTTTTGCTCCTTGCTCCAATTCTGGCCCAAATAGCTCCAAAAGCTCCGTATACCTATAAATTGGGCCAAATCACAGAAGTAACTAGATTCTTGACAATCTTCTACCTAAATGCAAATGAACTTAGAATTTTAGGTACAAATATAGGTGCAAGTCTAGTTAATATGCATATATGAAATAGTTGCATCATATATATACTGCTTTTACTTTCTATTGTAAAACGAACGGTTAAAACAATAAAAAAATAAAAAGGTGTTTCAATATGTTTGTTAATTAGCTTGATCCACAGATTTCATTTCATTTCCATCGCCGTACGAATTTCCGCAAGCATCTACTGAGTTATAACGATCCCACTTTTTGTGTGTCGGGTACTTCAAAATTCTGTAGAGTATTGCACACACGGAATTGGTACTAGTTTAGAAGATTTGACTTACTTACAAGTATACTTAGTGCCCGAGCTTGATCCGAAAGTTAATTTGGGGGCACAAATACTAAGGGCACGGGCGGATCTAAGGGGGTGCCACAGGGCGTTCCGGCCCCCCCTTCGCCCGGTAGAAGTTGCTGAACACCGGTTTTTTTTGGTATAAGTCAAGTTTATATATGGTATATATTTTTGTTAATTTGATGTCAAATTTCATTTTTCTATATCAAACATAGACAATGGTTAACAAATTAAATATTTTATTACTCAAGTATACAATTAACTCTTAATCATAATTATTTTTTTGAATATATATAAAAGTCGTATATTATAATAATTATACTTATTATTATTTTAACTATGGATTGGCCTCTCTAAACTCCCTTTTGGATTAAACCTTAGAACATTGGAACCATGACTCGTCTCTCCAGCCCCCTTTTCATACTGATCCTGGATCCGCCCCTGCTTAAGGGGCACTGAAGTATATATCAAAAATTTTTTGGAGGGCACAATAATGAAAATACAGTACTTCAAAATTTTGTAGAGTATTGCGCACACGGAATTGGTACTAGTTTTAGAAGATTTGACTTACTTACCAGCAAACTTAGGGCCGGAGCTTGATCTGAAAGTTTTGGGGGCACAAATACTTAAGGAGTACTAAAGTATATATCAAAAATTTTTTGAAGGGCACAATAATGAAAATACAGTGTAAATTATGTAAATAGTTCTAAATTTCTATATAGTAGTACTAGTATTCAAAATTCTTGGGGCAGCAAAGTGCCCCTCGTGTACTCACTAAGCTTTGCCCCTGACAACCCTGAGTATACCTTTCAAAATTTAATCAAGAAATAACGCAATTTTCTCTTTAGAATTTTTTATATCGATTTATTGTAAGTAAAAAAAATATATATATATGAAGCTGTAAAATTTGCCCAATAAAACTTTGTGATATCTCAATTATTATATAAATATGCAATTTACTCATGGTTTGTTAAACATATGTAATTGATGCTAAAAAAAAAATATGACTGAAGAAATATATCACATGAACCATTATAACTTTTTCGTCAAAATTTTTTGTTTTTTGTCACCTCTCATGTTAAGTAACAAAAATGAACATCTTTCCTCAAAATAAAAGCCATTAACTTAATATAAACGAGCTCTATATATATAGATATATAATTAACTCATTAATAATTAATTAACTAAATGGACCAATTAATTGTGAGATAGTTTCTTTAGTTGAGAACCAATTAAAGTCTAATATGAGCTCTCGAAAGCTCAACTCGTTAATAAGTGGATCACAAGCTTAATCTAATTAATTCGCCTCGCCTCTTTCACGGCCCTACCAGTTTGTCAAAAGGAATCAAATTTTATCTAAGGAGTATTCAGAGACCACGAACAATATAATTGTTGGCAAACATAGAACAACATATAGATGTATAGTATGTTGGCCATATTTAGAGTAATGAGACATGCCACATACTATTATTATTTATAAATATATAAATTGAATCAAACGATTTAGTTGTAACTCTAAATGAAGACCGTCAAATAGCTTTGAACAAAATTCGATTCCTGGTGGAAGAGCATAGAAACTATATATTGCCTGCCACGTTTGTCTTTGCCTCTTTGGTTACATGATATACCACAGCCGACATGCTAGAGCACTTTACACAAATAAATTAAAGCACACCCCATTAATTAATTTTCTTGAATCCAGCACATACCAATTGTACGATCGATAAACACGAATATATATATACATATATATATGGTGGCAATTCGAAAATAAATAAATAAAAGAAAAAGGCATTTGTTTGGAAATTAGGTATTCAACCTAAGAGAATTCAAATAGAATAACAGGACCCTACGTTTTCATTTTGGTGCGTTGGATCAAAATCTATGGATGAGATTTTTTTTTCAAAAAAGACCCTTATAATCTAAAGTCAGTCAATCTTATCTAGAGGTGGCAAATTTTGACCCGACCCGAAAAACCCGCCCGACCCGAAACCCGACTCGACCCGAGTTTTAGGGGAAAAACTGACCCAAACCCGACCCGATACGACCCGAATCCGATCCGACCCGTGTTCCAGGGAAAGTGAGACTGACCCAAACCCGACCCGACCCTGTGTTTCAGGGGAAGTCAGGCTGACCCTAGAGTTCTAAAATCGTGCCGTTCCGTGCCGTACCGTGTCCAGACACGCCGTGCTTTCGTGCAGTGTTGTGCCGTGCCTTTTTTTTATTAATATTTTTTCCGTGCCGTGCCGTGCCGTGCCAAAGATTACAAGGAGGAGGCACGGCACGGATAAGATATACCGTGTCTATCGTGCCTTGACTTATTCGTGCCGTGCTCTATTCGTGCCGTGTCCAATCGGATACGTGACCTACCGTGTCGTATCCACGTGTTTTAACCGTGTTAAACGTGCCCACTCGTTCTTAAAATAAAAAATTGAAAAAAAATCCAAAAAAATAAAAAGTTTTAATAAATTAAAATTTAACCAAAAAAATTATTAAATTATTTTTTTGTCCGAATTCATAATAAAAAATTTAGAAAACATATAAAAGTATTAAAAAGTACCATAGTAAATGAATTTGTCTTAATTAATAATTACATAATGTTTTATAAATTATCTCTCCTCCTTTTTCTGGGCTTTGAGATCTGCTATGTTTGAAACATAGACGTAGTTATACATGTTTTTTACCCGCAACCTATCCATGCCTACCCGTGTCCTATTCGTTCCTATCCGTGCCACCTATATTATTTTTGCCGTGTCTATCGTTTTCCGTGCCGTTACCGTGTCGTGTCTGACAACCGTTCCGTGCCGTACCGTTTTTTCGTGCCGTTCCATGCCGTTCCAAAATTGTCAAAACTTAGACACGGCACGGTTAAGACATGGCACGGTTAATGACCCGTGCCGTATCCGTTCCCGTGCCTTACCCGTGCCGTTTCCATCCGTACCTGTGTCGTGCCGTGCCGGAATTGGCCACGCCGTGCCTATTTTTAGAACTATGGTACTTTTTAATAACGAGTGGGCACGACCTGACCCGACCCGACCCGACCCGACCCGACCCGACCCGACCCGACCCGACCCGTCCCCGACCCGACCCGAGAATATAAGTGCAAAATCTGACCAAACCCGAAAAACCTGCCCGACCCGAACCCGACCCGAAAAAAATGCCGGTAAACGTCAACCTGATACCTGACCCGACCCGACCCGAACCCGACCTGACCCGAAAAAATGCCGGCAGTTGTCAACCCGATACCCGACCCGACATTTTCCATTTGGTCAAATTGACCCGACCCGACCTGACTTTCTGCCACCTCTAATCTTATCTATCCGGTTTGATCTAACAGCTAGAATAAGAATAACGGAGTCCTGTTATTCTCTAAGAAGAACAGCAGATACGGACTCCAACCTAAGAAGATACCCTTAAGTCCTTATTACAAGGCAAGCAGAAGCCATTCCTGAATCCTGATCGAGTTCTAGTGCTTTCACCATCACGGAACACTCTTTTCTGATCTCATGCATGTCTTTGACATTGTAGTGGAAAGACACGAAATTATATTGTTTATTTGTTTCTTTTTAATTATACTTTTGGCCGATGGAATCGATGCATGCATTGTTGTAACTTGTAAGAACTAAGAAGTATAAAATTAAGATGCTTGAATCTTGTCTTGTGCATATGTAATCGCAAATATTATAGCTACTAGGATGTTCGCCGCGGGTTGTATCTCACGGTTTCGTGAGTTTAAACTTAAAATCATATAAAATCATTTTTATATTTCAGTTTATGCAGCTTATTATATTCTTTACATTATAATTGATTGCGATGAAAAGTTTTTATTTTTAAAAATTTTTAATTATTTGTTTTGAATTTTCAAAAGTAACTGCATACAATGTTACTAAAATATTAAATGTTTTATGTAATGATTTTACAAAATTCAAAGTAGTTTACAATTTTCAAAAATAAAAATTTTGTATTCTATGATATTTTGATATAAAAAAAAATGAGCAATATAAATTTAAAATGAGAGGTATTTTGATATGATTTTGAAATTAAGCTCACACAAAAAGCGTTAAACTCACCGTTTTATATATACTCCATGAAATACTATACATTATATATTGAATATTGTTTATCCCATATTCTCATTTCATGCATTATTAAGCTTCACTGCTTCAAGTATTGTCCCCGTAAAAAAAAAATTAAATAAGTTTATGTTCGTCATATTTTTGGAAGATAATTAAGTCTCATTTTCTTAATCCGAATCGTGGCAAAAGATGTGAAAATTAGGCGTAAGGAGATACCTACCATTTCTTAATTCTTAAATTTTACTAACAAAAAAAAATGCTGGCCCAAGGCCAAACGGATCGGGATCACCTGCTTTTCTCAAAAGAAAAGCAGGCTCTGTTTTTCTTGATCTGATGGTTGAGAAACACCAAAATTTATTGAGATCCGTGCAGAAAATACTGAAGTTAATAAAGTACTTTGAGATCGGTGCAAAAACCGATCCCGACCTTCGGATTGAAAAAGCAGGCCCTACTTTTCTTCACAGAAAAGCAGCAGATTTTTATCCAGGCCAAACGGCAGCACGTCTTTGTACACGGGTTTCATCTCTGTATGCCACATTTACTGAACTTTTACAAAGGTGAAACCATCTCTATAAGCATGCACCGAGCAGACAGTTGGAATTTCCGGTACTTGTCCATTTTTATCCTCTCTTTCTGTTCTCATTTTACTCACTCATCTAGTCATTTCCAGATGCCTTAATTTTGTTCATTTATTATTATTACTAGAGCTGCAGCTCGGGCTTCGCCCCGAGATATGATAACAAAAAATAATAAAGCTTATAAAATAAAAATATATATTTTAAAAAAATTAAACATAATTTTAAAATTTTTGATGTGGGAATGATGATAATGATGATGTATAATTTATAAATAATAGCATATAAATGTTGGATCACTTTAAGAATTAAAGTTTGTCTTAGATATATCATCTCATCTTATTAAATAGGGAGAAAGAATAAATATAGACCATTGGATCAAAGTAGATGAAGAGATTTAAACAAAATCAATGGTTAATAATATTCATGATGTGGCATAGTTAAGGTGTTTGGAGAGTTACCCCTTTTCTAGTTTATAGATTATTATTATTATTGTTATTATTATTATTATTGTTGTTATTATTATTATTATTATTATTATTTTATTATTATTATTATTATTATTATTATTATTATTATTATTATTATTATTATTATTATTATTATTATTATTATTATTATTATTATTAGGGCTGTGGTACTATTAATTACAAATTGCGACGTACTATTGACTCATATCTCTAATTTCAAAATATTAATTAAATGAAGATCATAATGACCAAACCGCTCATTATGATCTTCATATATAATTTTATATTTTTTAGAATTCTAAAAAATATAAAATTTGGTTTATAAGTAAAATTGCATATGAAGATCATAATGAACAACTTGGATCGACTATTAATATTTTGAAATTGAAGATATGAGCCAATCATACGAAGCAATTCGTACTATTAATAGTACCATAGCTCCACTATATTATTATATGGCTCCCCATGTTACGCCCCACACACTATATGATGTGTCGTTCAACAGTACTATTGACTTTTTTAATTGCTGCCCAGAAAGCTTAGAGTCTTTGCCTGTGTGCAAATGCCAAAAAATACTCTTCGCAAAATACTCCACACAGCTGCTCGAATAGATGACCGCAAAAAATACTCCCCTCAGCTCGGATAGATGACCGCAAAAAATACTCCCTGCAGCTGCCTGGGTAGATGAAAACGGGTTGCACGTACAATTGAAGGCCCACATCCGTACAAAATGACAACACATCAAGAGTTGTGGGGGCAAGACTTGGGTCTTCATATCACTACTCTTATTAAGTTATTATTATTATTGTGTGAGGCTATTGCGCTTTGCAAAGCGTAGTGAGGTAGTGCATTTTGGCTTGGCATTGCAAAACCATAGCTCAAATCAAGTTGGCAGCACCTGTTAACTTCTCAAAAAAAAAGTAGCTCAAATGGTCAATCCAAGTAGCTCAACACAATCTACGTATTGAAATCTTGTAGATTACCGATTTTTTTTCATTTTTAGAACTTCCTAACTATTTTTTTTTGGATTTTTAAAAAAATGACCCTTTTTATGTACAAATTTTGGTGCATTTTCTATACAACTTTCAAAAATCCAAAAAAATAGTTAGATAGTTCTAAAAATGGAAAAAATCGGTAATCTATAAGGTTTCAATTTGTAGATTGTGTTGAGTGACTTGGATTGACCATTTGAGAGCCGTAGTTTTGCGATACCGGGCCAAAGCGCACTACCTCACTGCGCTTTGCAAAGCATAATAGTTTCACTCATATTATTATTATTAGTATTAGTATTATTATTATTATTATTATATTATTATTATTATTATTATTATTATTATTATTATTTTATTATTATTATTTTTTTGCTTCAATCAAAATTTAAATGTCTATAAATAATCTTCCATCCAGTTTTGAATATGCAATTTCTCACACACAGATTAATGTGCATTACCACTAGATCAGAGATTTTCAATTTCAATTAATTTCTTATCCAGAACCAAAACTATGTATTATTTATTCTGTGCAGTTGTGCATAGAAATGCTCTCGCCACAATCAGGTAATACTTATAAAGGACGAATTAAGTTACATTGTACTCTTTGTCTATTGTATAAAAAAGTAATTGGAACAAATGCAAAGGAAAACAAAAAGAAATGACCGTGTTATGCCCATGTACGTAAGCATGCAGGATAGAACATTAGCTAATTAATTCCATCCATAGTAATTTTTGGAAGTATTAATTAAATATATACACTGTCCATTACGTCTCTAACGACCTATAAATACGGCATCAAGCAATACTCATACATGGGGTGATTTGTAGAAAAAATCAATCATAATTAAAACCTTCAACTCTAATATCAGAAACAATGATAAATTGGGGTGATTTGTACAAGGTGGTCAGTGCCATGGTTCCACTCTACGTGGCACTCGGGCTCGGTTACGGCTCGGTGAGGTGGTGGAAGATATTCACACCGGAACAATGTGATGCGATCAACCGGCTTGTCGCATTGTTCACCATTCCATTCTTCACTTTTGATTTCACGGTTCGCACTGACCCGTACACGATGAACTATAGGTTCATAGCTGCTGATGCGATATCTAAAATCGGTATAGTTCTTGCATTAGTTGCATGGGCAAGGTGGTCCAAAAAGGGCAGCTATGCTTGGTCTCTGACTTGCTTCTCTCTGTCCACTCTGAACAACACTCTTGTTGTCGGCGTGCCGCTTGTCATGGCGATGTACGGCAAGTGGGCCCAGGATTTGGTGGTCCAACTGTCAGTGGTGCAATCAATTGTCTGGAACGCAACTCTGCTCTTCGGTTTAGAGCTCAGAAAGGCGGTGAGTAATGACGGTTCTATCAAAGCGACGTCACAAGTAATAGATGTGGAGGCAATTCCCGAGGCGTCAGATAACGAAATTTCTTTGTTGCCCTTGATGAAGACAGTTTGGCTCAAGCTTGCAAGGAATCCTAATGTTTATGCCAGTGTTCTAGGAATAACATGGTCTCTTATTGCTAACAGGTACACATGATCATCATCCACCACCTTTATCCTTTTCCAAGTTATTATTATAGTGTATAAATGATAGCTCTAGTGCCAATTATGCAAAGTTGCAAGAAGTAAAATGAAAGATGGTTATGCTGGTAATGCATGGTGCTTTCAGTACTAATATTATTGTATGCTTTTGTGATATATAGGTGGCACTTTGAGATGCCAAATGTGGTAGAAGGCTCTATTCTTATCATGTCCAAGGCAGGAGCTGGAACTGCAATGTTTAGCATGGGTTGGTAC
>JASGLE010000715.1:0-25098 GCA_030179965.1 Cyperus esculentus | reverse complement strand
ATTTCCTATTTTCCTACTTAGAATATGAAATAATAGTATAAAATCCTTTTCTTCCATTCCTTAACCCACTATTGTATTGGTAAAACAACAAAACAATTTTGATTGGATTTGAAACAATATTGATTGGATTTTGAAGTCAAGAAAAGATATTTTAAAATATATTTTATATATGTAGCAGAAAGGAATAACAATAACAATTTATTTCTATAAAATAAATATTGAGTAACAAGAATATCAACTCGTAAATTTTGGATTGGCAAATTCTTGCTTTACCGCGGTCTAAGGAAATAAAAAGAATCCGCTTGTGCTTATAGAATCTCATCTATTATCTATCGAATTTATATATCAGAATAGCTGATATAGTCATTATTCAATGAGTCAGGTCTACTTACTTTTAATTTTTTTTAATAGTTTATTTTCTAAATAAAAATAAAATGTAGAAATAATAAAATAACACTTTTTTAATTTGCAAATAAATATAAATACTTGAATTGAATATTTTGAATATTCAAGAAAATATCGGTTACACCTCCCAGAACACAAAATTGGAATAATGAAACATGAAGAAAGAGGATTATGTCACTATGGGCAGATTACTCCTAAGAAAATTCTATTACTCTAACTAGTTATTAGAGTAATGAATATCTCATTTTTTATTTATTTTTTTTTTTCAATATAACTCAAAAAAATTCAAATTCATTATCATTATATGGCTCATTAAAAAAAAAAATAAAATAGAGTTTGCTTGAAAAACGAAAAACAAGGTATAAAACTTGAGTTTAGTGGAAAAGATCCTTCCTTGGATTTGAACCAATAACTTTCGGTTTCAAAAATACTTTTCTACATATGTTTGGAATAGTTTTTCTCCAATTCCTACCCTTTTTTTTGTTAAGAGATTTCTCGTAAGAAAAAATAGATCCAAACACAGAAGATGATTCTGAGTCCCAAGAATTCATAGATCCATCCTTACCTACTTTGACTATAAAAGTAGTCAGAGTCATCGATTTTGACTGAAAATAAGTCAATCCTGTAGCAAAAAAAATATTGAAGTCAGCCATACTGGAAACCTCCTAAAAATGTTAGATTCCACGATCTAACTAAATTTTTATTATTTCAATAATACCACTTCTATTGATTTCGAAAGCAATAGCAAAAATGAGAATTAGAAAATTCGAAAATGAATAGGAAAATATTTTCCTTTTTATAGAACCTCGACCAAGTGACTATCGATATATTTTCTACCAAAATGGAATAGATCAGTCAAAAGCTAATTTTATAAAATTAGCAAATGAATAGGAAAATAAAATAGTGATTTTCTTGTTTTTTTTAGTATCACGGTTTTTCTATTTTTTTATAACTTCAATATTGTATCATGAAGTCTTATGAAGTTTATTTATTTATTCGTTAAGGCCCTTTTAGCAAACTAAGCCCAAATAGAACAACTCAGATTAGCTTTAGGTTAGGGATAATCAGGCTCGAACTGATGACTTCCACCACGTCAAGGTGACACTCTACCGCTGAGTTATATCCCTTCCCTGCCTACTAACTAATAGGGTCGAGAAACTCAAGGCCACTACTCCTAAACAACTTGGAGTCGGACCTTCTTTTCGTACTATTTAGATAGCTCAGGAATGGGAAAGATGCGATCCCATAACTATCAGAAACAAGGTTGACCGAACCATAGTACATGCTCTCATCAAATCCGTAGTCGGCTCAATCCTTTTTTTAGGAAAAGATTGGGCCGAGTTGAATTGCAATCAATTTAGTAAAACTTACTGAATTATGGTAGAACTTACTGAATTATGTGCGTTTTTTTTTGATCTTTCTATTTCGCTTTATCTAGTTTATCTACCGGATCGAAGTCAAATTTGATTGCTTTCCATACTTCACAAGCAGCGGCTAATTCTGGACTCCATTTAGCTGCTGCGCGAATAATTTCATTACCTTCACGAGCAAGATCACGTCCTTCATTACGAGCTTGTACGCACGCTTCTAAAGCCACCCTGTTAGCTACTGCACCAGGTGCATTTCCCCAAGGGTGTCCTAAGGTTCCGCCACCAAATTGAAGTACAGAATCATCTCCAAAGATTTCGGTCAAAGCAGGCATATGCCAAACATGGATACCCCCTGAAGCCACAGGTATAACACCAGGCATAGAGACCCAATCTTGAGTGAAAAAGATACCACGGCTACGATCTTTTTCAATATAATCATCACGTAGTAAATCAACAAAACCTAAAGTCATCTCACGCTCACCTTCCAGTTTACCTACTACTGTACCAGAGTGAATATGATCTCCACCAGACATACGTAATGCTTTAGCTAGTACACGGAAATGAATACCATGGTTTTTCTGTCTATCAATAACTGCATGCATTGCGCGGTGGATGTGCAGAAGTAGACCATTATCACGGCAATAAAAAGACAAACTAGTATTTGCAGTGAATCCCCCAGTTATGTAGTCATGCATGATGATAGGAACTCCTAATTCTCTAGCAAATACTGCTCTTTTGATCATTTCTTCAGATGTACCTGCAGTAGCATTCAAGTAGTGCCCTTTGATTTCACCTGTTTCGGCTTGTGCTTTATAAATTGCTTCGGCACAGAACAAGAAACGATCTCTCCAACGCATAAATGGTTGTGAGTTTACGTTTTCATCATCTTTGGTAAAATCAAGTCCACCACGTAGACATTCATAACATGCTCTACCGTAATTCTTTGCGGATAATCCCAATTTTGGTTTAATAGTACATCCCAATAGAGGACGACCATACTTGTTCAACTTATCTCTTTCAGCTTGGATACCGTGAGGTGGACCTTGGAAAGTTTTTGAATAAGCAGGAGGAATTCGTAAGTCTTCCAAGCGTAGAGCTCGTAAGGCTTTGAAACCAAATACATTACCTACAATAGAAGTAAACATGTTAGTAACAGAACCTTCTTCGAAAAGGTCTAAAGGATAAGCTATATAGGCAATATATTGATTTTCTTCTCCAGCAACAGGTTCGATATGATAGCATCGCCCTTTGTAACGATCAAGACTGGTAAGTCCATCAGTCCAAACAGTTGTCCATGTACCAGTAGAAGATTCCGCCGCTACTGCAGCTCCTGCTTCTTCAGGAGGGACTCCAGGTTGAGGAGTTACTCGGAACGCTGCCAAGATATCAGTATCTTTGGTTTCGTACTCAGGAGTATAATAAGTAAGTTTGTAATCTTTAACCCCTGCTTTAAACCCAACATTAGCTTTAGTCTCTGTTTGTGGTGACATAAGCCCCTTTTTACAACTTATGAATTAAGAATTCTCAAAAGAACAAGATCTACTCGAGATGGACTTTAAATGCAGTAAAAATCTTTCATTTCAAAAAAAAATAAATTAAGATTTCTAATTGTTATGCTAACATGACATTATATGATATTGGAGGTATTTTTCGGTGTATTTGGTGCATCAAATACACCCTTAATTATATTTGATGCACCAAATACACCCTTAATTATATGTTCTTTCATATTTCTAGTGCAAGCGAATCCAATTCTTATTCTTGTTTTGCAAATTGATAAATTTCTAATGGGATTTTTTTTCCTATATTTTAATATCTATTTTTAAAATCAGAATATTTACGGGTTTTCCGCTTGACAGTGATATGTTTTGTATATCTAAATCCTAGATGTGAAAATAAGCATAATTCATCCACGAAAGAATTTAAAAACATAAATCTAATCTAGATTAAAAAATAAAAAAAGATTGACTGAACCTAAGAAAGAACTTATTGAAATTGAATGAATAACGAATTTAATAAGATTCAAATTCAATCGGTTAGATCGTTAACTAAATGTTATTATGTTATTTTCGTTTTCTTTTTTATTGAATTAAATTGATCAGCTTGCTATTGAACATTGGTTTTTGCTTTGGTTTTTGCTTTGATACTATGCAAAAAAAAAATTGCAAAATATTTAAATTTTTCTAATTATGAATCCTACTACTTCTAATCCTGTGGTTTCCACACAAAATATAGGACAGATCGCTCAAATTATTGGCCCAGTACTCGATATTGTCTTTCCTCCGGGGAAAATGCCTAATATTTATAATGCTTTGGTAGTTAAGGGTCGAGATACGGTTGGTCAGCAGATTAATGTTACTTGTGAGGTGCAACAATTATTAGGAAATAGTCTCGTTAGAGCTGTAGCTATGAGTGCTACAGATGGTTTAACGAGAGGAATGGAAGTGATTGACACAGGGGCTGCTTTAAGTGTTCCAGTTGGTGGAGCGACCCTTGGACGAATTTTCAACGTTCTTGGAGAACCTATTGATAATTTAGGCCCTGTGGATATTAGTACAATATCTCCTATTCATAGATCTGCACCTGCTTTTATAGAATTAGATACAAAATTATCAATCTTTGAAACAGGTATTAAAGTAGTAGATCTTTTAGCTCCTTACCGCCGTGGAGGAAAAATCGGACTATTCGGGGGAGCTGGAGTAGGCAAAACAGTACTGATCATGGAATTGATCAACAACATTGCTAAAGCTCACGGAGGTGTATCCGTATTTGGTGGAGTAGGAGAACGTACTCGTGAAGGAAATGATCTTTATATGGAAATGAAAGAATCCGGAGTTATTAATGAAAAAAATCTTTCGGAATCAAAAGTAGCTCTAGTCTATGGTCAAATGAATGAACCCCCAGGAGCTCGTATGAGAGTTGGTTTAACTGCCCTAACTATGGCAGAATATTTCCGAGATGTTAATAAACAAGATGTGCTTCTATTCATCGACAATATCTTTCGCTTTGTCCAAGCAGGATCAGAGGTATCCGCTTTATTAGGTAGAATGCCTTCCGCAGTTGGTTATCAACCCACCCTTAGTACAGAAATGGGTTCTTTGCAAGAAAGAATTACTTCTACCAAAAAGGGAGCTATAACTTCAATCCAAGCAGTTTACGTACCTGCAGATGACTTGACTGACCCTGCTCCTGCTACAACATTTGCACATTTAGATGCTACTACCGTACTATCAAGACCATTAGCTGCCAAAGGTATTTATCCAGCAGTGAGTCCCCTAGATTCAACATCTACTATGTTACAACCAAGCATTGTTGGCGATGAACATTATGAAACTGCGCAAAGAGTTAAGCAAACTTCACAACGTTACAAAGAACTTCAGGACATTATAGCGATTCTCGGATTAGATGAATTATCTGAGGAAGATCGTTTAACTGTAGCAAGAGCACGAAAAATTGAGCGTTTCTTATCACAACCCTTCTTCGTGGCAGAAGTCTTTACTGGTTCTCCAGGAAAATATGTTGGTCTTGCAGAAACCATTAGGGGATTTCAACAGATCCTTTGCGGAGAATTAGACGAATTGCCCGAGCAAGCTTTTTATTTGGTGGGTAATATCGAAGAAGCTACCGCGAAAGCTATAACTTTATAAAGCAAATTGAAGAAATGACCTTAAAACTTTGTGTACTGACTCCTAATCGAATTATTCTGGATTCAGAAGTAAAAGAAATCATTTTATCTACAAATAGTGGTCAAATTGGTGTATTACCAAATCACGCTCCTATTGCCACAGCTGTCGATATAGGTCTTTTGAGAATACGCCTCAACGACCAATGGTTAAGGGTGGCTCTAATGGGTGGTTTTGCCAGAATTGGAAATAATGAAATCATCATTTTAGGAAATGATGCAGAGAAAAGTACTGACATTGATCCGCAAGAAGCTCAAGAAACTCTTGAAATAGCTGAAGCTAACTTGAGGAAAGCTAAGGGTAAAAGACAAGTCATTGAAGCGAATCTAGCTCTTAGACGAGCTAGGACACGAGTAGAGGCTGTCAAAAATATTTCTTAGTGGTTTTTGATACTGTCTTCTTCGAATTGAAAAAAATCAGTTTGAATCAGATACAAAGAAAAAAAGAATGAAATATCAAAATTAACTTATTAGATTAGATTACATACCAAAGTAAATGCAAGAGTATCTTATCTAATAAGTTCTACCTACTATTGGATTTGAACCAATGACTCCCGCCGTATGAAAGCAGTACTCTAACCACTGAGTTAAGTAGGTAGTTCAAAACCAAAAATAAGATCCTATCACTTTTATAATTATAGATAGAATATTCTATCTAGGCAATACCAATCTATTAAAAGTAAATAGATTCAGAAATTTCTCATATGGATTAGGCTTGACAAGAAATATTTTTTGTGTTAAGATTTTTCGTACAAGGGCTATAGCTCAGTTGGTAGAGCACCTCGTTTACACGTGCGCCAATGTTTTTCAAAGAAGCTTATTATGCAATGAACATTCAAAAATCAATGTCTTACTCCATAGATTGGAAATTAAGGGAGAACAATAGCCTGACAAATACTTGGTTTAGTTCGATTCTGATATGATTTTCGATACAAAATCGAATAAAACCTGTCATTGATTTGCTAGTTGATAAGGTTAATACCCAATCTATTCAATGCTAGGCATAATGAGTATAAGGACCTCAAAAAACCTCTTTTCGTCCTATGAGACTTTAAGGTGTATAAAGTGTCATACTTGCAGTGGAACGATAGAGATTTTCTTAATTCTATTAATTTCATTTCACCTAGGTGAAATAAAATAGGCCGAAGGCAGACCTAAGTCAAGCTAACCCTTCTTTGAAAAACTTTGGTATTGCTCTTAGATCAGGATACCTATAATGAATCAGAGCACACGGAATCATCTTTTTATCTTTATTTTTTCCATAAAGAAAAAATATGGTGGATTAACTGATTTTTTTTCAGTTAATGAAAGAGCCCAATGCAACAAAATGCATGTTGGGTCTTTGAAACAGTTCGAATCATTTCGATAATAAATTCAGTTTGATCTGTTTTACCGAGAAGGTCTACGGTTCGAGTCCGTATAGCCCTAATCCATTTCATTTTTCAAGACTTTTTTTTTTGTATGTTTAGAGAACTATCTCTCTTAATATCTTTTAAGATCTTAATATAAGATTATATATCCTAATTAATCTAATTAATTATTGGAATGTATTAAGTTCCAATATATTATTATATTCTTAATAGTCTTTTACTATTTATTTTTTTAAATAAGATATTTTTTTATTTATTATTTATTCTATCTTTTGGACTTTTGGAATAAAAGATAGAACTAAAAAAAATAGAAAGTGAAACCAAATGAGAGAAATTTTTCTCGTCTGTCTAAAAAGATCTTATGTTTACATTATATCTAACTAGAATGGAAATTATAAATGAATTGAATGAAATAGAATCTTTAAACAAGACATGTCACAAAGTCAATTCGTTTGTTTGAGAAAAATATATTCTTGTTTCACTTAGGAGAAGAAGTTCTGGATGAATTAACAATGCTAATTCGAATTAATTAATTCAGCATATTTCCATTTTTACGAAGGAGTACATTTATGTTTCTGCTTCATGAATATGATATTTTATGGGCATTTCTCATAATATCAATCCTTTTGCCTATCTTAGCATTTTTGATTTCAGCACTTTTAGCCCCGGTTCGTGAAGGACCAGAAAAGCTTTCTACTTATGAATCAGGTATAGAACCGATAGGAGATGCTTGGTTACAATTCCGAATTCGCTATTATATGTTTGCTCTTGTTTTTGTTGTTTTTGATGTTGAAACAGTCTTTCTTTATCCATGGGCAATGAGTTTCGATATATTAGGTGTATCTTTATTTATCGAAGCTCTTATTTTCGTGCTTATCCTAATTGGTGGTTCAGTTTATGCATGGCGAAAAGGAGCATTAGAATGGTCTTAACTAAATATTCAGAAAAACGAAAAAAAAAACAAGAACAAAATTCTGTTAACACTAAGACGGTTATGAATTTGATTGAGTTCTCGTTACTTGATCAAACAACCCCCAATTCAGTTATTTCAACTACATCAAATGATCTTTCAAATTGGTCAAGACTTTCCAGTTTATGGCCTCTTTTATATGGTACTAGTTGTTGTTTTATTGAATTTGCTTCATTAATAGGTTCGCGATTTGATTTTGATCGTTATGGATTGGTACCAAGATCAAGTCCTAGGCAAGCGGACCTAATTTTAACAGCTGGCACTGTAACAATGAAAATGGCTCCTTCTTTAGTGCGATTATATGAACAAATGCCTGAACCAAAATATGTCATTGCTATGGGAGCTTGTACTATAACAGGGGGAATGTTCAGTACTGATTCTTATAGTACTGTTCGGGGAGTTGATAAGCTAATTCCTGTGGATGTTTATTTACCGGGATGCCCGCCTAAACCAGAGGCAGTTATAGATGCTATAACAAAACTTCGTAAAAAGATATCTCGAGAAATATTTGAAGATAGAATTAGATCTCAAGAAGAAAATCGATGTTTTACTACTAATCATCAATTTCTTGTTCAAGACAGTACTAATATTGGAAATTACGAGCAGGAATGGATAAATCAATCACAATCTACTTCAGAAAAAAGAAAAATTTTCTAAAAATTTTTTAGATCTCAAAATTGAGTACCTTTTTACGAACTAACCTTAATTAGGTAAGGTTATTTTTTGCAGAATTAAGAAAGAGCAAGTCAACCTTTACTTTTACTTTCCAATTTTTTGGTGAAATACTTAATTTATACATAATAATGTCAGAGAGATCAATATAATGGAGGAGGATCGTTTGCAAAATTATTTATCTGATTGGCTAGTCAATCATGAACTAGTTCATAGATCTTTAGGCTTTGATTCTCGAGGAATAGAAACCTTACAAATAAAGGCCGAGGATTGGGACTCCATTGCTGTCATTTTATATGTATATGGTTACAATTATTTACGCTCCCAGTGTGTTTATGATGTAGCACCTGGGGGATTTTTAGGTAGCGTATATCATCTTACAAGAATACAATATGATATATATAATCCAGAAGAGATATGTATAAAAGTATTTGTGTCAAGAAATAATCCTAGAATTCCGTCTGTTTTATGGATTTGGAAAAGTGCTGATTTTCAAGAACGTGAATCTTATGATATGTTTGGAATCTCTTATGATAATCATCCACGTCTTAAACGTATCTTAATGCCTGAAAGTTGGATAGGCTGGCCCTTGCGTAAGGACTATATTACTCCTAATTTCTATGAAATGCAAGATGCCCTTTGAATGATAAAAAACTAATGTTCATTTATATGACACGACTTCAAATTTCATTATTCAAGTCAATGAATATTTTGAAATTCTATTTTAGATGAAATAAACAAAATATCTGCTGGATTCCTATTCGAATCATGATATACTAAGCTAACAGTATTTAGATTTTTTCATTTGGAGGAGAAAGAAATAAAATATTTATTTATTTTCTATCAACTGAAGATTTTAGAATTGTACTTCAGAAAGTAAGGTAAGCAAGAAAGAAACAGAATAAATAGAAAGAAAAATAAATAAATACCAAATTAAGAAATAAAAAGGTATCAAATTTGAAAAAGCATTCTTTCTATCTATTCTTATCCTCCAACTCTTTATCTAAAGCTAAAGAGTTTTTTTTTATTTCGATAATAAATATTATTATATTATCTTTCAAAAATGATGTTTCTATTTCTTTATATAGAAAAAGTGAAAAAACATTCTATATATATATATATATATATATATGCATATATATATAAAATAATAATATGAAAAATTGAGTTTATATACTAAAAAAAAAAATATATATATATATTTTTTTTAATTAATTCTAATATATTAATTAGAATAAAATTCTATAATAGAATTAATTCTTACCCAATATAATATATTTTATTTTTGTCTTACCAGGAACCAGATTCGAACTGGTGACACGAGGATTTTCAGTCCTCTGCTCTACCACCTGAGCTATCCCGGCTATCCTCACAAATTTCTTGTGAATCACCTGAGTAGAATACTCGTACCTATACCCTTGTATCTACGTCAATTAAAAAAATGTTAAAATATTTATATTAATTGGTAATATTAATAATAATTGGTAATTATTTCAATATAGAGATTCTTTGCCTATGCTTAGATTCTTTTCATATGCTTTTAAAATAAAAGCATATAGAAATATTGTATAAAATGCATTTTTTTTGAAGATCTATTTGCCAAATGAAAAACTAGAATGAATTAGAAAGTTTAGTAAATCTTTTTTCACTTTTTCATCAAAATCAAAAAAAAGAAGAAAAATTTAGGAAATCAAATGGGCTTTTTATTGGGGATAGAGGGACTTGAACCCTCATGATTTAAAAAATCGACGGATTTTCCTCTTACTATAAATTTCATTGTTGTCGATATTGACATGTAGAATGGACTCTCTCTTTATTCTTCTTGGATTTATCATCATTTTTTCTTCAATATAAAAAACTCTATATAATTAATAATATATTCAATTTATTACTCAAAATTGAGTTTTTTTTTCATTGAACTTCATATTCGAATCAATTCACCATAAAGGATTCATTATTTTTTGAATTCAGCAAAATTTAGGAATTTGCTATTCCATAATCAATAGCAATTTCTTAATTCATATGAAAATATTATTTGATTGTTATCATGATTAATCATTTGATTAATCAGTATATACGTACGTCTTTGGTATAGACGGCTATCCTTTCTTTTATTTCGTCTCGAGAGAGAAATTCTAGCAATGCAACATAATAAACTCTATTCGTTAGAATAGCTTCCATCGAGTCTCTGCACCTATCCTTTTTTTATATAAAAAAAAATTTTATAATATAATAAAAAATTTAGAATAATAATATTCTATATATATTATATATTTTTTTATATTTTTTCAAAATAATGATTTGGCTCAGGATTGCCCTTTTTTAATTCCAGGGTTTCTCTGAATTTGGAAGTTAACACTTAGCAAGTTTCCATACCAAGGCTCAATCCAATGTAAGTCCGTAGCGTCTACCAATTTCGCCATATCCCCTTTTCTTTCTTCTTTTTTTGAGACTAAAATGCAATTTTTATTTTTATCTATTTCTCTTCTATTTCTAATATCTCATCCATTTTTTTATTTATTTTTTAGTTTAGTCAGAAATGATTTTATTAATTAATTATTGATTTTCAATAATCTAAAGTTCTACATTTATTTTTTTTTTCAAATGAAATTGAAAACTTGAGTTAATCGAAATTAAGATTGTATCTTTTTTTTTCTCTGTCATTGAATGATTTGCTTTTTTTACTAAAAATTGCTAGGAAAAATTAAAAAAGATAACATTTTGATTAGAAAAATTTGATTTTTTTTGCTGATAAAATCACTATTTTCCTATCAAATGAAAATTGCTTTTATTGAATAAAATAATAAAAAAGTAACTTATTTCTTATTTATTAGCAAATCATCTAAGATTTGGTATAGACGTAGAAATTTTTTTAATGTAGTACATTAAAGGGTTAGTAATGAGTGAGGTTAAAAAAATAGGAAAACCACTATTTTTCTATTCATTTGTTATTAGTTTTGAATAAAAAATCAATAAAAATGGGGGTAGAAGATTTTTGAAGGTTCAAATCCCCTTATAAATATAAGGCAATAATCATTGCCTTAATTTCCTTATACCTCGAAAAGTACAACAGTCTGGTAGTTAAACAAGAATCTGCCATCCCACGGGTTCAACGTCTCCGCACCAAGTTTACTATAACTCAATTAGTTCAAAACTAATTAACTCAACAACAAGTTTTTTCTCTGTTGCAGACTTTTGATTTCATCATAGCTAAGCTATGTTACGGAATTTGGAAAATCTTATTCATTCTTAAGTAACCATATTATGGATATAAATCCATTCAATTTCATATTTTCTTATAATGCAAGATTGGATTTCATTTATTTATATTATTCAATACGTCGATGGGATTATATCCCGAATTTAACATATTTTTATTTTACAAGTGAAAAACATAAGGTTTAGATCTATCTAAATCAAAAAATTTTATTTTCTATTTATACATTTTTATTTTCTATTTATACATAATTTTCTATTTATACATATAATTTTTTTTCTATTTATACATATAATTTTTTTTCTATTTATACATAATTTTCTATTTATACATACATATAAGTAAAAATATAAGCAAAATAAGAAAAAAAACACACAGATCGTAAGATAAAAATCCTCAAAAAGGGCTTTGGAATCATTTCTAGTTGCTAGTTGAAAAAATAAAAGATTTCAATTACGATTTTTGGTTTTTTTGCTATGATTTAAAGTGCGACTTCGACCGAGATCACTGGTGTTCAAAGTTTGTATCAAAAAACTACAAAGGAGAGGTTTTAATATCCTCTTGTTTTTCTGTTGAGAAATTTTCCATTAACCGATTAGCATTTTCATTAAATACTTTGAAAAATCTCAAAAAAGATAACATCAAAACAACAAAAAATACTTTGAAAAATCTCAAAAAAGATAACATCAAAACAACAAAAGATCTTTTAGACAAAATAGATTTGAAGAATGTATCTATAATAGACAATATAGGTATAACAGAAAACTATTTTGAAAAAAAAAAAAGAAATTTATGCTCAAGTATCTGAGCTTATGAATTTTTTTTCCATTATTAATAAGTTTCGATTTAAGTTTAAGATAGAAGAGTTAGTAAGGGAGTTAGGGGGCATATCAACTTTTCCTATTTCCGCTTTAGGATTTACAGGGCAAATCGCGAAATGTCTGGAAGAAAAGATGAGGGTAGATAAATCCTCAAAAAACTTCAATGAATTAAAGAAAAAGAGGGATACATAAAGACTTCTTTTTTCATAAAAAAAATTTATTCTAAGATATATAATTTTTATAAATATTGTTGAATTATAGATTCGTTTAATCCATATTAGGATAAGTAAGTTATTTTGATATAGATATGTCAGGAATGGTTATTTCACAGTAATTATCCTTGACATACCTTATTTATGATCCATTCCGTGAAAAAAACTAAGCTTTGTGTTAAATTGTTAAATTTAACAAGATGAAAGAAATTGCGTCCAATAGGATTTGAACCTATACCAAAGGTTTAGAAGACCTCTGTCCTATCCGTTAGACAATGGACGCTTTTCATACCAAATTTGATTTTGTTTAGATCAAACAAAGATTTTTTTTATATTTTTTACAAATTGGTTGAGAGAAAAAGAAAAGATGTATATAAAAACTTAGGATATATATATAAGAAATAAAAAGCGGGTAGCGGGAATCGAACCCGCATCGTTAGCTTGGAAGGCTAGGGGTTATAGTCGACGTTGCTTGATCATTTTGAACGTCTCTAATTCAAAACCGAACATGAGATTTTTGTTTCATTCGGCTCCTTTATGGAAGATTGAATAATGTATTCTCATCAAGGATACATTAGATCCATAACATCTATGTCAGCTTTTCTGTCTGAATGTATCTAAAATTATCTGCTTTTTAGATGATCCTTCTGAAGAAGAGAAATTATATTATATTAAATTTCTCTAGTTTAGTTACTTCGTTTTCTATTTTTATTTGTATGATCTTCAGGAAAAGAATTTCGTTTCTACCGAGCTGAATATAGAATATTTTCATGGTTCTAGCAAATTAGAACCATCATTTTTGAACTATTTTGCTTCAAAAAATTCTTTTTTCGAATCAAAAAATCGAAGATCTAGTTACGATTGGAAATCAACTTTTGCATCTTTATCCATAGATCCTTTACTTATACTTTATATATAAACTGGATACATTTCAATCCAATTCAAAATTATGCTTCACGACTTTCTATCCATAATTGAATATCCAATTTCAATTAGCTTTTTTTGAAAAAGAAAGAATCGTGATAATGTATATGTTTCCTCAA
The DNA here is from genome assembly GCA_030179965.1 of Cyperus esculentus. Lineage (NCBI taxonomy): Eukaryota > Viridiplantae > Streptophyta > Magnoliopsida > Poales > Cyperaceae > Cyperus > Cyperus esculentus. The sequence goes on along the minus strand of JASGLE010000715.1, from coordinate 11,336 downwards.
ATACAAAATTCTATTGAGAGGATAAGGATGAAACCCTTTTTTTTTAAATAAAAAAAAATTTTTTGATCCCAGAAAAAAACTGAAGGATCCCTTAACTTTTAAGTTAGATTTTTAATAGAACGAATCACACTTTTACCACTAAACTATACCCGCTATATATTTATTATAGTATATAAATACATCATTTGTCGAATAAATATGAGATAGGATAAAAATAGCATCTGAATTCTGAGAATTTTGATTTTGCCATACCATATATTTCGTCTCCGCGTAGAGAATAAATCAAAAAAATCAATAAAATAAATAAAGTTTCATTTTTTTCATAAAAATTATTCAATTAAAAACATAAGTTTCTAATATAATAAGAAACAAATCTCTAGATTTCTAGTTAGATTTTTTGTTATTTTTTTTTTTTATTGTTTGAAAAGAAGTCATTATCATTACTAAATAAATTCAAGGTTTTGATTCCATATGTATGAAGGATTTTTTTTTTTAAAGGTCAACTATAGATTTTTTATTTTATATGTTTTTTATTTTTTCAATGTTGCTAACATATCAGATAGATCTTAATTTAGCAAATTAATAGATAGATCTTAATTTAGCAAATAGATAGATCTTATATGATAATATAGTAATTAATCGCAATTGGAAGAAATTTTATTAAATAATTAAATAAAGTAAGGAGATTTATGTAATAAATAAATTAATTCTAATGCGATAAAATTCTATTAAATTTGATCGAAATATTTTCAAAACAAAATATTTCAAAAATATTTCATATATGAATAGTTTTTAACAATATGAAAGACTAGTTATATATATATGAAATGTTATTAAATGTTTTGATTCTTGACTAACTAATCAAGAGTCATCTTTGATTTGAAAAAAAAAAAGGATATAAAATCCAAAAAGAATCCTATATTATATAATAATAATAATACTTTTAGATATGAGAATGAAACAGAAATATGAAAATGATAATTTATATTGTTGTTGCTATTTCAATAAACAATATTATTGTTAATTTAATATTTTTGTTTTTTTTTGTTTTTTATATAAAAAAACATTGGATCCTGATGATCCATGAAATATTCCTTGAACTAAGAGTAGAGAAGGAAAAGCTTGGTTAGTTTTTAACCAGATCAGGCTGGGGTAAGATTTCGTAAAAAAAAATTAACTAAAAAAAAAAACAAATTAAGTAATTTGAAGAAAAATTTTTTTTGAAGTAATTTCAGTTATGATCAAAATATTTAAGTTATTATCGAAATATAGTATATATTATATTTCGAATTTTCTTATCTTATTAATGTTTTGATAAGAAAATTCGAAAAATTTCGATATGTTTCTTTATATCTTTTATACTTTTATATCTTGCTTTTATAATTTATTGTAAGAAAGTGATTAATTCAAAATCATTTTTTTTTTTTATTAGTATATATGAATTTGAATAATATATATTCAAGAATATAATATAGAAAAGTAGATTTCCTAATAAAATTGTACTTTCTCTTTCTATTTCATATAGAATAAAAAAACAAGGATTTTTTTAAATCTTTATTTTATATATCACATCACAGCGCAGAAAAAATCATTGATTTTTAATGAATTTGGAGAGATGGCTGAGTGGACTAAAGCGGCGGATTGCTAATCCGTTGTACGAATTTTTTGTACCGAGGGTTCGAATCCCTCTCTTTCCGCTCTCTCTTATGATTTAGTATTTTTGGATTCATAAGAATTTTGATTCATATTATTGTATCATAAGAAAATTAATGATAAAAAAAAATAAAGAAAAAAAGAAAAACTAAGAATCTTTTGCTTTTATTCCTCACGCCCAGGATTACGCCCTGGATCATTAGATAAAAATCCGAAGATAAAAAGGGACACAAAGAATATAACTACTGTGTAAACAAAAAGTTTGAGAGTAAGCATTATAAAATCTCCAAGATCTTTTTTTTGTTTTTAAGGGAATAAATTACCTTTTCTTACGAAAAAAAACCTTGTTTTCTTATTTAAGTTTAAGAGAAAGAATCTTTTTTTTCAAATTTTTTCTCGTATTTAAGAATTAGTTATTTTAGAAACTTAAAGGTTTGCACTCATTGGAAGATCAGAACAGACAGAAAAAAAGCTGATTCCAATTTATTGCTGCAATGATTAATTGCATATTAATCTCGATTCTGGGAATAACTATAATATAAGTCACTATATTATAATTATAAGTCGCTTTTTAATATCCATTTTTCGAATTGATTTATTAAAAGATTTCAAATTTTATCGAAAACTTACAGCAGCTTGCCAAACAAAAGCTAAGAGAAAAAAGAATAGAGGTATAACAGGCATAATATCTACAATTGGATTGAAAATCGCATAAGCTTCAGGCAATTTGGCCAAGAAAGAACTACTCGGATAAAAGACAGAATTAAGACAGATACAGATTAAACTAAAGATATTAAGCATAAAAAGATTTCGTTCTTGTAGATTAGATAATTTTATAAATTATTTTTATAATTATAAGAGAAAAATGAGAAAAACAGATTGAAAAATTCTTCCTTTTCTTTAGGTTTTTCCCAAATCCTAAATCCTTTTCTCGATTCTCATTCTCAAATGAGAATACAAGGATTTCTACTTTCATATAATATCTTAATTATAAAAAACGATCAATCAAATTTTTGATCCTATCCTATATTATCTCCATTTTTATCTAGATGTGTTAAAATGTTAACATACTATGTATGTATTTGGATATTATGACTAGTTAATGAGGGCTCATTTTTTCTTAAAAAAAAATAGAGTTCCTTTGAAAAACAAAAAAGAAAATAGGAAAAAGGGCCTTCCTTGGATTTGAACCGATGACTTTTGTCTTCAAAAACCTTTTTATACCATCCAAAAACGCGGGGAAAAGGGCTAGTATGATTTTTTGGAGAATAGGAACTGACTTTTTATCTAAGTCTATTTCTCTAGGAATCTAAGTTTATTTCTCTAGGATTAGAGTAGAATCAGCCGGAGAAGCTTGAGAGATGATAGTTTGGTTTACCCTACAGTGGATGTTAGTTTAATTGGTCAATTCTTTTTTGAATTTGCATCATAGATGGATTTTTACTACGTAAATTGATCGAATATTTCTGAAAAGAAGTTTTATCTACTCTACTACTTTTTACTTGCTATGATGGTAGATAACACTTTTTAGGTAGGAGTAGGATAGTTCTTTTTCTTAGATTTAGATTCTATAAAAATAAAAGGACGCTGATACTTAAGATATCCAACTCATTACAAAATATTCTGTAACTAGTAGATTTGATTCAAGTATCTTGGCAAAAAGAGAAAAAAATCGAATAGAATTCTGAATCGTAAAATAGATTCGGGATACTATACTTGAAACTCCTATCAAGGTTTTTTCTTTTTTTTTTTTCACTTCAATTATCCATGCTAAAAAAATAGTACTGAGGGCCTCGAAATAGAAAATATTTTTTATTTTTTTTTTTGAAGAAGTCTTCTTTCGAAGAATAAAACTACAATTAAATTTAATTTAATATTTTTCATAGGAATCTCTTTAGCTTATGGGTTATAGCATCCAATTTGCAATGCAATGGTCAACGGTTCGATTTCGAGAATGGATTTTTTTTATAGATTCTTTATTTTAATTTTAATTGAAAAATAAAAAATCTCTCGCTTTCCAAAAAAAAAAAGAAAATAAAAAAACGTTGGATTCCGTTTTTGCCCTCTTTTTATCTTAACATATATATGTATATTTTATACAACTGGTTCAGAAGCGTCTGATATATTGAGCATTTTCATTTTCAATTTTGATGATTTTCAATATATTAAATCAAACTCTTGACATAAGTTTCTTTTTTTATCATTATATATAAACTCATTATATATATAAGTTAGTTTTATATATATAAGTTAGTTACAATCAATTTTGTTAATTGAAGTTTTTCAAACTTCAAATTTTTATTTATTTCTATTTCTCGTCCGTCGTAGCAAAAAATGTTGGTTGAATACTAGCAAAAACACTTCCAATCCAATTTATGGAATTGGATTGAGATTGAAGAATAAAGAGTAAAAATATATTATTATTCGATAATAATAATAATTTCTATTAGTTTCGAATAGAAAATCGATGGAAATGGGGCGTCGCCAAGCGGTAAGGCAACGGGTTTTGGTCCCGTTATTGCGAAGGTTCGAATCCTTCCGTCCCAGGTTTGTTTATTTTATGAAACAAAAGATATAGTTTACATTTTTTTAATATAAATAAAAATATATTAAAGCAGAATTTCAATTCGAAAATGAAATTTATTCTAAGAATCTCTTTTATTTATATTTAAAATTTAAAAGAAAAAGAAATAAAAAAATTTTAGTAAAATACCATATTCTTTCTTTTTTCCAAACCAGAAAGAAATATTTAATTCATCAAACATAATATGTTTGTACTGAAACTTCTAATGTTTTAATTTATCAAACATAATATGTTTGTACTGAAAATTCTTCAGTAAGAATTTAGTCTCTTAAATTTTATTTATTTGTTTTGTTCGGAATTATTACATAACATGATGTCTCTTTTTTCAAAGAAAGGCCTCTTTATTCTTGTTTTCAAAACCTAACGAAGTTTCAAAACAAAACCTAAAAGAGTAAATAAAAAAGAATAGAAATTCTTTTTTCTATTTTTTTGATCTGATAAATTATTGAAATTTATTTAACTAGAATTTAACTACTTTAAATAAAATTGAAATATTTTCAATTTTTTATTTTATGAAGTTTCACTTATAATATCATTATAAATCATTTAAAATAATAATTGAGCAAAAATTTTTCTAATTCATCTGCTTGTATTTTAATATTTTATTCTAATTTTAGAATTGGTCAAAAAAAAATTCTTGAGCTTTTTTTAAGTAAAAGAAAATTTGTATAAAAAAATATGTTCTTATATTTCTATAAGATGTATATTATGATATACCTTGTTTTATTTCAGCAATAATCTTTCTAATAACTAAAAAAGAACTTTCGATTAAGTGAAAACAATCTTTATCTATGATTTCTTAATTAGATTTCTTAATTAAATAAGAAAAAAAATTATAGAGATTTCAATCTCTAATCTCTACAAAAAAAAGAACCAGTCTCAACTTTTAATCAAAAAAATCTATATACAAAAAATCCAATTGATGATACTTTTTTTTTAGTATTTTACTTTACGATCTTGTTTTGTTTATTCTTTAATTCAGTTTTAATTTTGATTTTTCAAAATGAAATTCTCATAAAAAAAAAAAAAAGGAGGAATTTTTATGTCTCGTTATCGAGGACCTCGTTTCAAAAAAATACGCCGTCTGCGAGCTTTACCAGGACTAGTTCAAAGAAAGAAATATAGAAAATTGAAATTTAGACCTGTTGATGCTAAAATTCCTTTTAGGAAAAAAAAAAAACCATATCGTATTCGTTTAGAAGAAAAACAGAAAATACGTTTTCACTATGGTTTGACAGAACGACAATTAGTTAGATATATACATATCGCTGGAAAAAGCAAAGGATCAACAGGTCAAGTTTTGTTACAACTGCTTGAAATGCGTTTGGATAACATCCTTTTTCGTTTGGGTATGGCTTCGACCATTCCTGGAGCCAGACAATTGGTGAACCATAGACATATTTTAGTTAATGGTCATATAGTTGATATACCAAGTTATCGTTGCAAACCCAGAGATATCATTACTATAAAGGATAACGAAAGATCTTTTGATCTTGTTAAAAAATCTATTGCTTCATCTGCCCAAAATAAATTGCCAAAACATTTGACTATTTCAAAAAACTATACAGGACGAGTAAAAAAAATAATAGATAGGCCAGAAGTTGGTTTGCAAATAGATGAGTTCTTAGTTGTAGAATATTATTCTCGTCAGATTTGAATCCAAGCAAATAAAAGTTCTTAGAATTTTTCCTTTTTCGTCGAATTCAAACTAAAAAAATTGAATCCTGAATTTATATTTTCGAATTAAAGTATCAAAAATGAATCCACATCTATTAACATTTAATGTAGACTTTTTTCTTTTTTTTTCCTCTATTTGTTCAATTGGGATGAGCATAAGTTATAATAATGCGAAAAAATATTATTCTCTCTTTTTTGGAGGAAAAAAAGAACTCTTGTGGAACCAATAAAAGATATTATGTCCTACGTACGTTTGGATCATCATAGTCAAATCATTCTGGGTTATCTTATACGTCGAAATCGTATACGCCTGGTACTGGAAGATAGAGTACTGATCGAGATAAGTGATTATGATTCAAATTCAAATACTAGAATAAAAAAAACTATATCAAGCAGAGGAGAATCCCACCTCTTCCGAATCATTGTTGGATACGTAAACTACAAATCCAAAAAGCAATGATCCCCCTTAATCATATGGATCAAGAGAACATATGATCAAGAAGTAATTTGTGCATAATGCATAAGAAGTAGACATGTCTAAATAAAAGCATATTTCAAAAATTCTCTAACTAATGATTCTCTAACTAATGACAATTAATTTGAATTGGATACAAGGAAAAAACTAAATAGGTAGAAGTTTTTAGTAGAGTCAATACTGTGATATCTAATAACTTCTATCTACAATCTTTTATCTACAATTGCATTTGAACCAAAGAAAGACTACTCCCGTATGAAAATAATATTCTAACTCCTGAGTTAAGTAGGTAATTCAAAACCAAAAACCGTAATCTCACTTATAGGGTGAATAGTACATTCCTTAGTTCTTTTTTTCTTCATTCTTGAAAAAAAGAAGTTTTTCAAATTATTTCTTTTTTGAAAAAAGTTCGTGAGGTAGAAAATGCGGGAGAGGATAAATCCAAGGTTTCAAAAAAAAAAAAAAAAAAAAAGAAAAGAGTGACTCCAGAATCAAGACTAAAGAAATCTATCGAATCAAAAAAATCGAAATAATTCTAGACTAGAAAGGTAAAAAAACAAAGAAATTGAAATATAGATATACGAATATGAAATTCAAATCGAGGCACCCATTCTATGACAGATCTTAATTTACCTTCTGTTTTTGTACCTTTAATAGGCCTCATATTTCCAGCATTGTCAATTATTTTTTTATTTATTTATGTGCAAAAAAATAATATTTTATAAATCCTAAATTTCTAGTTAGTTTAAGGTGGGAAAATAGTTTGAATAAAGAATAAATAGGAAAGAAAACTCCCAATTACTCTACATTACGTAAAGTAGTTGGGAACTATCAAATAATGCTAATATCTAATCTATCTAATTAATTATTTTAAGTACTAATTTATAAAAGTTCCAAGGGAATCAAGAAAAATAAAGTCAAGATTGGGTTATTTTCTCAATTCCAATCGAACACAACTGGATTTAGTATAGTATGAATTGGCGATCAAAAGATATATGGATAGAATTTCTAACGGGGTCTCGAAAAACAAGTAATTTTTTCTGGTCTTTTATTCTTTTTTTAGGTTCACTAGGATTCTTAGTGGTTGGAACTTCCAGTTATTTTAGTGGAAATATCATATCCTTATTTCCATCTCAAAAAATACTTTTTTTTCCACAAGGAATCATAATGTCTTTCTACGGGATCGCAGGTCTATTTATGAGTTCGTATTTGTGGTGCACCATTTTTTGGAACGTAGGGAGTGGTTATGACCTATTTGATAGAAAAAAAGGAATTGTATGTATTTTTCGTTGGGGATTTCCTGGACTAAATCGTCGCATCTTTCTTCGCTTCCTTATGAAAGATATCCAATCAATCCGAGTTGAGGATAAAGAGGGCTTTTATTCTCGTCGTGTACTTTATATGGAAATAAGGGGCCAAGGGTCTATTCCCTTGACTCGTACGGATGATAATTTTTTGACGCCACGTGAGATTGAACAAAAAGCTGTCGAATTGGCCTATTTCTTGTGTGTACCAATTGAAGTATTTTGAAATGAATTGAATGAAAAATCAAAATCAGGAAGAAGAAAAGGAATTCGTAAATCGTGGATTCCATTTTGAATCCAATTCATGTCTTTTTGAAATGTTCATTTGAACAAAACATATTACATTTTTCGATTTTATTTTCCCTTGAATTTATAGCGAATAAAACACACATAGAATAAAACAAAAAAAGAGAAGGATATTTAAAAAGAAAAATACTTCTATGATATGAAATTACTATGAATCTTACTCTAATAAATTAGAGTAATCTATTCTAAATTAATAATCAATTCAGAAAAGAATTAATTTTTGGTATACTACTTTTTTTATATGCCAAATATATATCGTATACGTATATGTGGGTTCCAACTCCATTCTGGTATACTAGAAAAAGGGGAAAAGTAAGAAATTAATTTTTATCATAAATTAATATTTATGAAGTAGAGATTTATACGAATATAAATGTTGTAATAAATCCTGTTGTTTTTTGAGATAGAAGATTTGGAATTGAAATTTTCTTTTTCTGAGTTAATTTTCTTTTTCTGAGTTTTAGTTATACATACAGCACGGTGAAAGACTTCGAAACAGTAAAAAAAAAAAAGAAAAAGAACCTTTATTCTATTTCTATACTCTGTTTAGGTCTAAGAATCTAAGAACTAAATTAGTATACAAAGAAAATAATAGATTCCATACCCTGCTTGTTAGAAAAGTCATATTTCATTCAATATCTTATATAAAAGAAATAAATATTATTTAGAATCATTGGATAAAGGAGGTTTATTAACTATTTCATTTACAAATAAAAAAATGAAAAAAAAGAAAACATTCTACTCTTTCCCATATTTTGCATCTATAGCATTTTTGCCCTGGGCAGTCTTTCTTTCATTTCAAAAATGTTTAGAACTTTGGATTAGTAATTGGTGGAATACGAGTCAATCCGAAACTCTCTTGAATTTTATTCAAGAGAAACATGTTTTAGAAAGATTCATAGAATTAGAAGAGTTTCTTTTGTTAGAGGAAATTCTAAAAGAGTACTCGGAAACATATATACAAAAACCCAGTATAGGAATACACAAGGAAACGATAGAATTAGTTAATACATACAATGAATATAATTTTCATCTCCTTTTGCATTTGTCAACAAATCTAATCTGTTTCAGTATTTTAAATGGTTATTTTATTCTGGGTAATGAGGAACTTATCATTCTTAATTCATGGGGTCAGGAATTCTTCTATAACTTAAGTGACACAATAAAAGCTTTCTCAATTCTTTTAGTTACTGATTTAGGAATTGGATTTCATTCAACTCATGGTTGGGAACTACTAATTGGTTCGGTCTACAAGGATTTTGGGTTGACACATAAGGACCAGATTATATCTGGTCTTGTTTCTACTTTTCCAGTTATTCTAGATACAATTGTGAAATGTTGGATATTCCATTATTTAAATCGTGTATCTCCTTCGCTTGTAGTAATTTATCATTCAATGAATGAATGAAAATTTAATTTCATCTTCTTATCTCAATTCAATCAGAATTATTTTTCTAATCATTTTTTAGTGACTTTTTTCCATTTTTACCTGTTCAAGGTATTAGTCCTATATTCTCAACAAACTATTTCAGTACTGTGTCAGTACAACAATAACAGATTCTTTATAGGAAACTAGACTAGTTTTCTATGTAATTTATTGTATAATTTCTAAAATATCTAATTGGACATGCAAAATAGAAATCCTTTTTATTGGGTAAAAAAACAAATGACTCGATCCATTTATGTTTATGTGTTGATCATGATATATGTACTAAGTCGAGTATCTATTTCAAATGCGTATCCCATTTTTGCGCAACAGGCTTATGAAAATCCACGAGAAACAACTGGACGCATTGTATGTGCCAATTGTCATTTAGCTAATAAGCCCGTGGAGATTGAAGTTCCGCAAGCTGTGTTTCCTGATACTGTATTTGAAGCCGTTGTTCGAATTCCTTATGATATGCAATTGAAACAAGTTCTTGCTAATGGTAAAAAAGGGGGTTTGAATGTGGGTGCTGTTCTTATTTTACCCGAGGGATTTGAGCTAGCTCCAACCGATCGTATTTCTCCTAAGTTGAAAGAAAAGATAGGAAATTTGTCTTTTCAGAGTTATCGTCCCAATAAAAAAAATATTCTTGTTATAGGTCCTGTTCCTGGTCAGAAATATAGTGAAATTGTCTTTCCCATTCTTTCTCCTGACCCTTCGACGAAGAAAGACATTCACTTCTTAAAATATCCTATATATGTAGGTGGAAACAGAGGAAGGGGTCAGATTTATCCTGATGGTAACAAGAGTAATAATACAGTCTATAATGCTACATCAGCGGGTATAGTAAGCAAAATAGTACGTAAAGAGAAAGGTGGATATGAAATAACCATAGTTGATGCGTTAGACGGACATCAATCCGTTGATGTTGTACCTCCGGGGCCAGAACTTCTTGTTTCAGAGGGTGAATCTATCAAGCTTGATCAACCATTAACAAGCAATCCAAATGTAGGAGGTTTTGGTCAGGGAGATGGGGAAATAGTTCTTCAAGATCCATTACGCATCCAAGGCCTTTTGTTCTTCTTCACATCTGTTATTTTGGCACAAGTGTTTTTAGTTCTGAAAAAGAAACAGTTTGAAAAAGTTCAATTGTATGAAATGAATTTCTAAATCCATAAATTATTTAAAATAAAGTTAGTCGATTTCTTGACAATCCATAAAATTTTGTATTATCCAAAAATCCTTTAAATCTTTTTGCTCTCTTTTTTTAGAATTTATATTATATTGTTTTGCAGGACAGATTTTTGTCTCTTATTACATATGCATATTGAGTAATACTCAAGAAACATATAAATAAAATACAAAAAAAGCGGTAAGGGTGGGAAAAATGAAAAAAAACAAATACTTTTAGGGAGGATTACTTGTCTTTCTAATCTTCTATTTGATCGACACAAGAAAAAAGATTTTGCACTTTTTTCTTGTGTCGTCTTGTATTGAAATAAAAATTCTTCTTTCCTTTCCCGGTTTAGTTTATTTAAACTTTTTAGTTTCGGTTCAGATAAATCAGATCAAAGTAGTGAACAAACAAAGAAAAAAAGGATTTCTGTCGGGAAGGGATTGATTGACCAAATAGGATTTATTCACTTATTCAATTAAGTTCAACTTCTAACTTTGAATAACTTTGAAAAAAAATTTTTGACTGTTTTAGTTCAAAGTTAGATTTTATTTTGACGAATGTCAAAATCCTTATTTATGGTCGGATAAAAGTTTTTTTGATTCTAAAAGTAATTTCGATTAAGGTTCTAATAGTTTACTAGTACTAATACTAAAAATGATTGAAAGTCTCATTCACAGAAAGAAATTAAATTTATAGTTAATAGAATATTTCTCAGAAAATCGAAATATTTTCTT
>JASGLE010000714.1:0-7500 GCA_030179965.1 Cyperus esculentus | reverse complement strand
AAGGATACTTATCTAGGTCTAGGTCAGACCTCTTCTCAAACAATTCTCGACGTGAAAACCAAAAGTCCAGCCGTATGACTACCAAAAAGAATGGCTGCGGAGGTTCCCAAATGAATCGGTTTATTAGAAAAACGCTTTGTTCTTTGGAAAATCTCTCTTTTTTCTGGTACAGAATTGTTCCACTCTGCAAGAACTCCGAATCTTTCTCTTGAAGCTCCTCCTCTTGAAGCTTATCTTCCTCGTGATCAAGAGGCCACTTGCCCTGAAAAGACTCGGCCCAATAAAGAAATCCGGATTTCATATGGATATTCTCAATTTCGAGATTATCAAATAGATAGCGCCTTATTTTAGCAGACCGAACTATTTGAAACTATTTGATTGAAGAAATCGTTTTCTATCTCTTGCGGGTTCACCGCTTCGTGCCCTTCTTCAAACTCCGATTCGTCTATTTCATTTCTCAATCTATCATAATGGATAGAAAAAGATTTCTGTTGCATCATATCTAACGGATTCCTTGGTTCGGACCGAAGAAGTAATGTCTCACTGAAATTTTTTTCTATCCTTTTCTCCCATTACAAAAGAAAGAGTTCAAATCTTCGCACTTATCACTTATCAGAGTCCATTTCATAAGGATCTTCTCACTTATCCGAGTCCATTTCATAAAAATCTTCTCAAGAATTACCCATGGTATATCAAAAATATCTTGAATTTTTGATACCAAGTTTGGTAATATCAAGTTGAAATAAATCTCGGAAAGGATGGATCTTATAAGTTTGAACCCACTCGTAGTTAAGATCGTGGGGAGATATTTTTTGTAAATATTGCACTCGTAGTAATAAATATTATCTTTTTATCTTTAATATCTCCCTCGAAAATGATCACAGAAATCAGATCTTTTTTTTTTTAAGGTTATCTTGATCCTACGTTTATTAACATATTTTTTTTTGCTTCGAAAACGAAAAAGACTCCAGTTTTCTTTCTTTCCGGATGGTAAAGATTTCTTAGAACATGGATTTGATTAACAAACACTCCATGTTTGAATTGACACTGAGATACGGATGCAAGTTCTTAACTTTTGAATCAGATCGATTCATATATGATGAATAAAATCTCCAAAGAATTTCTAAAAAGTCCGTGATCGAGGAACTTTCTCTATAGCTATAGAATTTTGGATCGGCTGTAATTGGATCAAAATTTCTTGGTGGCGAGATGAAAGATCTTAAGGATTCCAGATTGGATTTCTTTGGATAAAGAGTCCTTGGAAAAACAAAAGATCCGTAAAACTTATTATAAATTTTTCGATAGAATTTAGATAATTTATACATAAAAGACTTGTACAAATTATCTCTTGTGTTACCCCTTTGTGGAAAATCCTGATCGTGAGGTATTTGTGTGTCAGAGATTCGCAGAGAAAGAGTCAAAAAAAATTGTTTTTTTTTTTACCGACGTACAAAGAAGAAATTATTTTGTTGCGAATAAACAATATAATTCTTTTCAATTGGCTGGAATTTTCTACTTCAATGAGATTCGATCTTGTTAAATCATATTCAATATTGCATAAGATATTTTTTCCTTTCCTAATAAACCGATTTCCCAACCACACATTGTCGAACCAAAAATTCGATTCGTGCGGATTCTTCCCCCAACTAACCATCGGATGGATCATGTATACACAACAATAGAAATTCAAGATCTTTGTTATTTCTATCTTTGAATGAGATTTGAATTCCAGCTACGGTTTCATTACAAATCAAGTCCCTATTTTTTATGATCAGGTTTCTCGACCACCAGGAACTCCGAATGATACAGATATACTTTTTCTTTCTTGGAAGAACACAATGAATTTCTTCTCCATCCATAAAAAAACTCCCAGAAAAGGTTTTTCCTTTTGGAAGCGAAACAACCAAGTTATTGGAAGAACAAAAAGATTCTTCCCTGCATTCAACCGAACTAAGAAGCCCCCTCAAATCGAGATTTTTTCTTTCTATTAGATTTTGATTGTGGACACGATAGAGAAAGACTCCTGCTAGAACAAAAATCAAAGTCTTTAAAAAATTCTTTACGACAGCCTGCATTTGGCCGAAATCAATGAGAGTTTTCATGATCCTCCATATTTTTCTTATTTATTTTATATATATACGATAAAAATGAAAAATATTTTCTTTTTATTCGTATTGTATTTATTAAGTAATTTTTTCTCGTATTAACGAATTTTTTATCATAAACGAAATTTTTCTAGTATTGTATTAACGAATTAGCTATTTTAGAAACCTAAAGGTTTGCACTCATTAGAAGATCAGAACAGACAGATAAAAAAGCTGATTCCATTTTATTGCTGCAATGATTAATTGCATATTAATCTCGATTCTGGAAGTAACTATAATAAAAAGAAAATATAAGGCGGCTTTTACTTTTAATATCCATTTTTCGAATTGAATTCAAAAAAAAGTGAAGGAATCACAATCCTTTCAATTCTAAGATATATCTCTGTTCTGTCTTTTTTCATTCATATATTTGATATCAAGAAAAGATTAAGTAATACAAATCGTATCAATTAAGACATATATCATTTTTTTTTCATATTGAAATTTTAGAAATTTGACTTCGTGCTCCGAATGAATGATGGTTTACTCAATACAATATCTCTTCGGCGAAACAGCGGATATCTTGATCGGGGAAGAGAACGGGTCAATCTCATATGACCCAATATGTTTGACAAGTCACACTATATGTCAAGCCAAGCTTTTCGGTTCCAGGACGGCGAAAAGATACTTTTGGTATTCCTATACTCAAAAATTTCAACCAAAAAATGCATATCCTTTATTCACTTAAATAAGGAAAGGTGAAAATCCATGATTTCTTGTCTTCATTCCTTTTTCTTCTATTTGATACATCGATTTTGATACACCGATTTCTTCTCTTTGATTTTGATACATGGAAGGGTTTTTTGATAGAGTAAGACAGAATGGATTCAAAAAAACTGTAACGAAAGGATTGATCATTCGAATAAGTATCCATTTATTCTCCAATAATGCAATCTTCCCCTTGCGTATTGGTACTTATCGGGTATAGAATAGATCTGCTTCTCTTTGTTCTTACGAACAGAGTTGTTCCCTTATTTTTCTTTTCAATGAGATGAAATAAAAATGAACCACAGAATCTACTAAAAAAAAGTTTAGGTACACAATATATCGTCTTCTTAGTTTAATACGTACGAGAAAATCAAGTTTCTATTTCTCTTTGATAAAGGGGTATTTCCATGGGTTTACCTTGGTATCGTGTTCATACTGTCGTATTGAATGATCCCGGTCGACTGCTTTCTGTTTCTATAATGCACACAGCTCTAGTTGCTGGTTGGGCCGGTTCGATGGCTTTATACGAATTAGCTCCTCTGACCCCGTTCTTGATCCAATGTGGAGATTATGATCAGAAATATTATTTCATTAATTGCATCCATGGCTGAATGGTTAAAGCGCCCAACTCATAATTGGCAAATTCGTAGGTTCAATTCCTACTGGATGCACCCTAATAGGAAGGGTCAAAAAGTCTATCGGAATTGGCTCAATGGGATCTTCCATAACGAATTAATTGGTATAGTATATTCATACCCTAACATAGGAAGAGTAAGAACTAGAATTCTGATCGATACTAAAACTCATAGGGAAGAAAATGGATTTATGGATGGAATCAAATATGCAGTAGTTAGAGGAAAAAGTCTTCGCTTATTGGGGAAGAATGAATCTTTAATGAAATACCAAAATCCAGAGGATGTATTTGCGCGATAGGCTCATTTATGGACTTATTGTGAAAATTGTGAGACATCCATTTACAAAAAATATGCACAAAAAAACAAATCTATTTGTCAACATGGTGCATTTCATTTACCAATGGAGAGTTTAGATCGAATCGAATCTTTGATTGATTGATTCGGGTACTTGGGATCCTACGGATGAGAATATAGTTTCTATTGATCCCTATGAGATTCTTAGAAAAAAAGAAAGATAAGAATACATAGAGGAATAGATTTCTATATATAGAAATATATATATATATTATATATATATATATATATATTTTTTTTAATAAAGGAGAAATTCTCCTAAGATACCGAGAGGAAGGAGAAGTAGATAACCATTTGTTCAACAATGACAAATTATTACACGAGGAAGAACTTGAAGACCTTGTATACATACTTCTAATGTCGAATCAGGATCAACAAAGAAAGAAATCAAGGATTGAGTCGAACTAAGGTAATAGCTATGAATAGTCATCTTCTACCCCGAAAGGGCTAGAAGAATGGCACCTATTATGGGACATACAATGCATTACAGGCGTATGATCATTACGCTTCGACCGGGTTATTCTATTCCACCTCTTCTAGAGATTCTTTATTCTATTCCACCTCTTCTAGAGAAAAGAACTTAAAGAAAAATACTTAATAACACGGCGATACATTTATACAAAAACTTCTAGTCGGAGCACACGCAATGGAGCCGTAGAAAGTCAAATGAAATCCAATCCACGAAATAATTTGATCTATGGACGACATCGTTGTAGTAAAGGTCGTAATGCCAGAGGAATTATTACCGTAAGGCATAGAGGGGGGGGTCATAAGCGTCTATACCGTAAAATCGATTTTCGACGGAATCAAAAAGACATATCTGGTAGAATCGTAACCATAGAATACGACCCTAATCGAAATACATACATTTGTCTTATACACTACGAGGATGGTGAGAAGAGATATATTTTACATCCCAGAGGAGCTATAATTGGAGATACCATTTTTTCTGGTAAAGGAGTTCCTATATCAATGGGAAATGCCCTACCTTTGAGTGCGGTTTGAACTATTGATTTACGTAATTGGAAGTAACCAATTAGGTTTACGACAAAACCTAGAAATCGATCACTAATCCATTTGGAGTACCTCTATGGAATAGACCTCAACAGAAAACTGTTGAGTAAGGGCAGCAAGTGATTGAGTTCAGTAGTTTCTCATAGAAAATTATTGACTCTAGAGATATGGTAATATGGAGAAAATTGTTTGAAGCACGCACAGAACTGGAAGCGCCCCTTCTTTCAAAGAGAGGAGGACGGGTTATTCACATTTCATTTGATGGTCAGAGGCGAATTGAAAGCTAAGCAGTGGTAATGAAGATCCCCCGAAGAGATGTCTCCTACGTTACCCGTAATATGTGTAAGTATCGACGTAATTTGATAGAGTCATTCGGTCTGAATGCTACATGAAAAACATAAGCCAGATGACGGAACGGAGAGACCTAGGATGTAGAAGATGATAATATGAATGATTCGGGAGATTAGGATTCCTAAATATCCACTCATGTGATACTTCATTATACGATGAAAAGATCTATTTTTTTCTATATCATCATATACATCTAGAAAGCCGTATGCTTTGGAAGAAGCTTGTACAGTTTGGGAAGGGGTTTTTTTGATAAAAAAGAAGAATCTACTTCAACCGATATGCCTTTAGGCACGTCCATACACAACATAGAATTCACACATGGAAAAGGCGGACAATTAGCTAGAGCAGCAGGTGCTGTAGCGAAACTGATTGCAAAAGAGGGTAAATCGGCCACATTAAGATTACCATCTGGGGAGGTTCGTTTGATATCCCAAAACTGCTTAGCAACAGTCGGACAAGTGGGTAATGTTGGGGTGAACCGAAAAAGTTTGGGTAGAGCTGGATCGAAGTGTTGGCTAGGTAAGCGTCCTGTAGTAAGAGGAGTAGTTATGAACCCTGTGGACCATCCACACGGGGGCGGTGAAGGAAGAGCCCCAATTGGTAGAAAAAAACCCGCAACTCCTTGGGGTTATCCTGCGCTTGGAAGAAGAACTAGGAAAAGGAGAAAATATAGTGATAGTTTGATTCTTCGTCGCCGTAAATAGGAATATTCAAAATCGAATTTTTGGAATTCGAAATAATGTGATGGGCGAACGACGGGAATTGAACCCGCGCATGGTGGATCCACAATCCACTGCCTTGATCCACTTGGCTACATCCGCCCCTTATCTAGCTAAAGAAAGGATTTTCTCTTTTTTCCATTCATCATTATTGTTTTTATTCTGACCTCGATACTTAGATCGAGATATTGGACATAGAATGCCAATCTTTACTATGCAAAAAAAGGAGTAATCAACTGTGATAGGTCAAAACAAAAGATTTGTAGCAAAGAAAAAGAAAAGATATGTAGCAAAGAAAAAGAAAAGATATGTAGCTAAGCATTTATCGGAAAAAACGGAAAAAATAAAAATGGGGCAGGAGAACGAAATCATAAGAACTTGGTCTCGGGCATCTACTATTACACCCTCCATGGTTGGCCGTACAATCGCTATTCATAATGGAAAGGAACATATACCTGTTTATATAACAGAATCTATGATAGGTTACAAATTGGGAGAATTCGTGCCTACCCGTTTTTGGGGGATAGATGCAATAAATGATAACGATAATAAATCTGTAATGAAGAATCAAAAAAAATAGGGATCAAACATAAGGAGAAAAAATCTTATGAAAAATTTTAAAAAGCTAGCGGATAACCCTATGAAAAAGAACTCAAGTTCAAGTAAAGGAGTCCAAGTTTTAGCTCAACATATAGGTATTTCTGTTTCCAAAGCGCGAAGAGTAATTGATCAGATTCGCGGACGTTCCTATGAAGAAACAATTATGATACTAAGTTTCATGCCTTATCAAGCATCTTATCCCATTTTCAAATTAGTTTATTCTGCAGCAAAAAATGCTAATCATAATATGGGTTTAAACGAAGCTGATTTATTCATTAGTAAAGCCGAAGTCAATAGAAGTACTATTAGAAAAAAGGCAAGACCCCGTGCTCAAGGACATAGTTATCCAATAAAAAGAAGCACATGTCTTATAAAAGTCGTACTCAAGGAAAAACCGAAATCTTTATTAAATCAATCTAAAATTTAGATTCCTTTTCATTTAAAAAGATATGGATGAAAAAAAGAAAATAGAGAATTATGGGACAAAAAACAAATCCACTTTGTTTCAGACTTGGTACAACCCATAGTCATCATTCTGTTTGGTTTGAAGAACCAAAAAATTATTCTACGAGTATACAAGAAGATCAAAAAATACGAAATTTTTTCAAGAATTATGTACAATATAGAATCAAAAAAGGTTTACAAATTGGTACCAAGAAATATTTAGAAAAATTAAAAAAAATAGAGCAAAAGAATAAAAAACAAAAAAGTAAAAAAAAGAGAATATCTTTACCTCCCTTACCTCCCTTAGGCTTTGAAGGAATTATACGTATAGAAATTGAAAAACAAGGATTTAGAACACAAAAAACATTTATACGAGTCATCATCTATAGCGGATTCGTACCAAAATTCTTATTAAAAGGGAAATGTTTGGCAAAATTCAAGAAAAATGTAAAAAAACAAGAATTCTTTTCTATATACCCCAGATTAATTCGTATTCAACTCAAAAGAGCTGAACAATTATATAGCCAACCT
>JASGLE010000713.1:0-25143 GCA_030179965.1 Cyperus esculentus | reverse complement strand
GCCGTGTCTAACGCACTTGAAGCAGCTCTTCGGGTAAAAGAGGCACGAAGACAGATGTCTGGAATTGCTTCAGGTGCACTTTTAGAGCAGGATGAGGAATCGGATTCTCTTTCTGACTTAGACGAAGGTTCCATGGCTGCTGCTTATGCTGACGCTGGTGTCTCTGACAAGTGGGCCCCAGATAGCAATTTTAATATTCATAGTCTGGACAATTATCGTGGTTCTACCTTGGTCCCTTGTTCCATAAAAGAATGTACAAGCTCACTGCAGATTTTCAATCTTAAAAATCCAACTCTGAATGAAGAAAATGCCACTGCTGTAGAAAGTGAAAAAGATGGACCAGAAAATTCTGATGGAATTCAGAAGAGTTTGAAAGAACTTGAAGGTAGTCCTGAGGTAAACTAGCTCCTTTTGACCTGTGACAATTTATTTGCACTTAACTGGGTTCGATCATAAATTGCCAGTTTTAAAATCATGCTTTTGCATTTTCTATGAGAACAAGATGATTGAATGAAAATTTGAGGGCAAGATCCCCAGAATGTACACAAATTATTATTATTTTTTTTTGAAAAAAAGAGTTGCAAAGTTGGGGCCTGTACACCCAGCATGTAACAGTTACCTCACAAATAGTGGCTAATGGCTTCAAAATCTTCTACCTTTCTAATTTTGGACTTTACAGAAATATCTATCCTAAGTTTTTTCATAAGTTTTTTTCATTATGCCAAAATTCTGTTATTCATGTGAGCATTTAAATGTTAGGATGACAAAAAGGTTGCCATTCAAGGAAAGACCTGCACAAGAATAATCAGAGAACCTTTTATTCGAGAATCAAGTTTCCTTTCAGAATCAATGGACACTTCAGGATTCCCTTTTGCACCAGTAGAAGAGCATGGAATTGAGGTAGTTGCTTCGTGTACACCAACTAATGCAAAAGGCAAATCCCTTAATGAAGGGGTTATTTCA
Source organism: Cyperus esculentus (assembly GCA_030179965.1). Taxonomy (NCBI): domain Eukaryota; kingdom Viridiplantae; phylum Streptophyta; class Magnoliopsida; order Poales; family Cyperaceae; genus Cyperus; species Cyperus esculentus. The sequence continues at coordinate 24,180 of JASGLE010000713.1, read as the reverse complement.
TCTATTGATGCTCTCTGTTCTGGAGTTCCATGCAGTCTTTCAAATCCTTGCATGGATCAAATTTCAAATGGAGAGAAGATTCCAGTTGATTTGCAAGAAATTTTGCCCAGGTTGCAAAATGTGCAAGACAGTGCTGGTTTGGTTAAAAGAACTGTGAGCACACTTCAGGAATACAGTGTGGGGATAAGGGATTTGCGGTCTAATAAAGCACCTCAAACTTTTGATAAAAAACCTTTAAACAATGCTGATGTCATGTTAGATGAGGATTGTGGCGATATGAATTCAAGTCACAGAGATTTGAAAACGAGAGTGGTGGTTGAAACTGTTGGGAGTAAAAACAAAAGAGTTAGATTTCTTGATGGAGACTGCATTGACAAGGAAGCTAAGAGGAGTGAAAGGATGACGCATAAAATAACACACTTTTGTAAGTTGCATTTTACTTTTCAAGCTTTTACCAATTTTGGTTTACAGAAAACTTTTGATGACTGTAGGAATTTATTTAGACTTGAGTCCTTAAAAGTGGTCCTGAATTAACTTGATCTCTTTGGTTCCATAAGAGCTTTGGTTTTGAAGCCAAGCAAAAAAATGGAAAAGAAGGTTGTGAATAAACTTAATAAACTCTCAAAAGTCTGGTAGGAATTAATTAAAGATCCCAAATAGAAAATATTGGAATCATGGAATGCACGAGTTCCTTGGAGGTTATTTGTGCACAGTCTGGCATTTTTGCAAGGCACTCAATTTTCTAAATTTGTCAAAGATCCGCTGCTTTAATTATGGATTATTTCCTGAAAATTAAGAAATTGAAGTATGGTTCTGAAAAAATTTGATAGTTATTGAGGAGCTCAGATGTGATTCTGGATATTAGAAATTTTCTTTATAAAGTTTACTTCTCTAGCAGACTTGCGTGATAACCATATTGCTTAAAGTACCCAGGTTTTATTATTTCTAAGCTCATTCTAATGGATTTTCAGCATCGAAATCTAGAACAAAAGGAGTAAAAGATGGCCTGAACTGTGCTTCTCAAATCAGAAAAAGGAAATGCAGCTCTTTTGCTGGAGACACAACAGAAAGGCAAGAGATGATTTTTCAAGGCTTGAATTTTCTACTGACTGGAGTCTCCAACATCAAGTTGAGGGAATTACAGGTTCTCATCAGAAGATACGGAGGTTGTGTTCTTACAAAATTACCAGACTGTCCATCACATTTAAGACCCAAGTTGGTGGAGTCTACTCACTGGAGGCCTCCTGTGGTTATCTGTCCTAAAAAGGTCTGTGTGTGTGTGTGTGTGTTTTTTTTTTTTTTTTTTTTTTTTGTGTTATACTTCAAACGATATATTTTATCTCTTAAATTAATCAATTTAGCTTTAAGCACAATTTTGTTTCTGCGTCCTAAACCAACAGAAAATATCATCTTAATTTTTTGTGTGTTATGACTTTTAATACAGGTGGCAACGACGATGTTTCTATATGGCTGTGCAATTGATTCATGGGTGTTGCATCCTCAGTGGGTAGTGGATTCAGTTCAGGCCGGTCATCTTTTACCTCCTTCCAAGTAAGTTCAAATTTTCTATTTAACATGCTTTGTTAAATAAAATTTTGCAGTTTGCATGACTCAGTTGCACAATTAGGTGTCACTCGAGGCCTCCACGATATCTCAATTATTCTAAATGGAACTTCATTTTGGGAAATTTATTGCCAAAATTGCTATATATGCTCTTTTGTGAAGAAACAAAAACCATGAAGGACAAACCAATCATCCTCTCCAAATGTTTTAAATCTCTGCAGCTTCTAGAATCACTTTTTTATTTATTTTTTTTGAGGTAAGCTTCTAGAATAAATTGACAGAAGCGTTTTGCTATATAACTCACTAGTTCTTCTAGTGTCAGATCATTGCTATATGAGCGTGTCATCATTGAGTATGCTCATGATAAGCATCTAGCTTTCTTGTTTATTTTTTAGACTGAAAGTGTCATCGTTGAGTATGCTCATGATAAGCATCTAGCTTTCTTGTTTATTTATGGTGCTAAGGTATCTTATTGTTCTAGGTACTTGGTTAGGCAACTTAGAGAATCTGCGCATAATTATTTGGACAAGGACATCTTTTGCTTTAGACGCCACACTCATATATTTCATGGCATGGGCTTCTTGCTATACGGGAAACTCAGCTTCTCATCGAAACATTCTAACATCATAAAGGCAAGTATGCAGCAATTTTACCAAAAAAAAAAATTATAAAAAAATATTATATTGATGCAATGTATGTGAAGAGCAAGATCAGTTTTGTTGGCTTTTGGAGCAAAAACATTTTAACTGTCATGTACTTATAAAGATGGATGGCATATATAGGTAATGAGTTTGGAGAAAGTAGTCTCTGGTATTAAACATTTACTTCTTGTTTCAGCATGGAGGAGGAGTGGTGTTTCAATCTTTACAAAGCCTGGTTCGCAGCTTGACAGCACAGATTATCAGAACTGGTATTATATTAGTGGAGAATGATGCAAGGTCATCTCGGCATCTCACGTTGTGTGCACTTGAGCATAACATACAGACTGTGGTCGGTACCTGTCGAGCTTATTAGATTTGTATCTTTCTATATTATGGTATGGCGTATCGTATTACAAATTAATGTTTGTTCTTCATGATTCTGATGCAGCCGATGAATTGGATAACCAAAACACTGTATGCCGGAAAACTAGCACCTTTCAAAAAAGAGGACCATGATCTTCTATTTGGAAGAATAAAAGTTTCCAAGAGAAAAAAGATTAGAGCTGAAACATTTGACATGAGCCAAGAGATATGACTAGTGATGCTGCTTCTATTGAAGAGGATTAATTAGGATATATCATGTACTAATTTTTTCTGCAAGAGCTAATAATGCATATTGAATCTTGTCATATGTAAAATAAAACTTGACTGTGACACGCCGCATAAATATAGAATAAAACTTAATTCCAAATTCAAATTGAACTCCACCTCCCACGGCCACATGCGCGAGTACCCAACTCCGGGTGTCTAACTGCTGCCCTACCCGTCCTCTCAGAATCCGCTCCATGGTCCGAACTCCCGATGTCGAACATGAGAAATGGACTGAGGGAGGAGGATACTGGGAGCGACATGTATGGGTCCGATCAGGTAAGCCAACTTCTAATATGAAATTATCTGGTACTGGGTATTTGATTGTTTTCATTTTATTGATATGGTAAAGATTTGGAGTACCATCAGGTACTTATTTGGTACTGGCTTGGAGTACGGTGTTTGCCATATATCGATACATATAACGGAAAAACAAATTCGCGGCTGTACGTGTTTGCCATATATCGAGTGCTTTGCCTTACTCAAAAACTAACGGAAAAACTCTTAATGAATTAAGACTTGACGATTGTGTGTGAAAAATGTTCGGATAGCAAACTTTGGACTCAAAATTTCAAATTCAAACACATGGAAAGAATCAGTGTGAAAGCTATAAAATAACAAAAATAAATAAATGCGGATGTGTACTGAAAACTAGCTAATATGTACTAACTACTAAATATATGCTACTTAAAAGAAATAAAAGTGGCTTTAAACATACATATCTGCACGGAGGCAAAAAGCCATCTTGAACAATACATTCTCATTATTATGATAACAATTTCGAAAAAGTAATATTTTATTTTAATTTCTTGAATAAAATTTCCAACAGCCAAAAAGGAGTGCAGTGATAGAATTTGCACTGATCCAAACATGTAACATGATTTTACGGACATTATCAGTAGTTCTATCCTGTGGTCAACAAAGTGTTGACCGCCTAGAAATGACCCATCAGCATGCTGCAGTGACCACTAATGGCAGTTTTATCAGCTAAGAGTTTAATTTTTGTGATCTTATCTGCCCATAGATGAACATGCTTCGAGTTAGACTGTGCTCTTTGCTGCATCGTCTTTAGGCCTATTAGATAACTACAATTATCTGTAAAACATGTCTGCTGCTGGGTTTCTTTGGATAATAGAAGAGGCATCATTTCTTCTAAACCAAATCTGAGAACAAATAAAGGTTTTTATTAATCCTATTCTCAATTAATCACACATATTAGTAAAATTAGATATGAATTTTCACATAAACAAATAAGAACATCAAGAATAATATCCCTAACTACGTTTTTCGTAAAATTAAGTTCAAATTATATTTTTGATCTCGTAGTACAAGGCACAAGAACTTGTTCAATTACTTCCTCGTTTCCCAATACCTATGTTTCACTATATAGTCATGAGAATTTAATTTTTAAATTTATAATTTGTTTGAAATTGTAAGTTTGAGTTAATAAATATGAGAAACAAGCACATGCATGGCACTTGTACAATTTTCTTTACATGATAGATCATATATTTAATTCGAAACCAACTACCTAATTATAACCAGATATCTTGGCATCTTTCATAAAAACAAGAGAACAAATAATTGATGTCAATAATGTTTCTGCTGTTTTTTCAAATTTGTGAAATGTTAATTAAAAAAAATACCTTTGCGTCACTTTGAGAAGCTTGTGAAACTTGCACCGAGCACAACGGTGAAACCCATCCAAATTTTGAAGAAGAAAGATCCAATAGTTGAGCAGCTGAATCATCCGAACTGTTATATAGTATATCAATAAAATTAATCATTCTTGTTAGATGTATATCTGGCATCTGATACCCTAATATATTTCTAAAAATTATGTGGATAGACGTATGCTCATTTAATAATAAAGTAGACAAACTTTTAGCACTTAAATTAATTTGTAACATTATATATATACTTGATCTATGGCATTTGTAGATTGGAAACAAATATATCACCTTTTATCTTCATTAATTGGTTGAAATATCGCAGTCCTCAAAATTACAGAGCTCTTAGCACTTGAACAATCATTTATTGTAAAAAAGTTGAAAATTAAATCATAGTTTTCTCCAATGCCTTAACAAGTTTCGCAATTCTTGTCATCAACTATTTATTTCTGATATGCTAGGAAATTATTAAATTCATTCTGCACAAGTATTTGCAAATTGATAATTGACATGTCCTCGTTAAATAAATATGCGCCCCCTGTCATAAAAAATGTGCGATGTTAATTGACACCATGTCACTTGCATGAGAAGAGTAGGTAGTTGAAAAACATTAGTTTTGTGTCAAGATATTTGAAATCGCACTATTACATGATGGTCTTCATATATGTATGTATGTGTATACTTAATTGCATGATTTTCAGGCACCAAGCTTCTGATTGATGATTTCTTAATTAATTATATTAGCATTTCTATTGGAATCTTTATTTATTAAAAGAACATGTAAAAAACCTAATTAACCTTCTTCTAAATTTGTAATGAAAGAAGCTGTTGAGAATCAACGCTGAGGCCCAAGCCCATCAAGCTCAAGATCAAGAATTATCTAGAGTAATGTGGTGTTTAGATATTTCTTAGGAATAATCTAGAACATTATGGATATAAGAAAAATATCTTAGGTCTAGAATTATCTATAAAAATATCTATGGAAAAATATCTAGGTTCTAGAATTCTCCATAGAACTAGTATAAATAGGGGTGTGGAGTTGGATGAAGCAAACCAAGCAATCAAGCAAGGTTAGAGCCACATTCTATTGTAAGAGTCTTAGTAGTTAGGTTGGAGGTTAGGATTGTAGTAAGAAGCTAGGGTTATATGGAGGTTTAGTATTTGAGTAGTAGTTGTTGTAACAATATTTTGAGTTATAATAAAAAATATTGTTATAGCTAGTGCCTCCATACTCAACAATCTGGTATCAGAGCCGGAGTTGTCGGAGCTTGTTCAGAGTCGGTGGTAGGGGTCAAGCATAGAGCCGGAATTCTGCCGGTGTTCCGCCAGTCAATATAGTGGTATCGACAAGTTGTCGAAGGAGCCGCAGCTTGACGACAGTCCGGGACTGCGAAGTGCGGTGGAGGAGAAATCTTCAAGAAGGCTTACTAGACGTCGGGCGTCCTAGTTGAAGCCATGGATTTCTCAGGTACGATTGGTGGAATAAAAAAATTGAATACTAGTAATTATATATATTGGAAGGCATGTATAGAGTCCTACCTCCAAGGGCAGGACCTATGGGAGGTAGTAGGCGGGTCTGAGACGACCCCGCCGAAAGTTGATACCGTAGAAGAGACGGTATCGGAACAGGTTGCTGACCCCAAAACGAAAAAGAAGAAGGCTTCAGAGAAGCCAGCCGAAACTCTGTCCGTGGAGAAGCAAGCCGAAACTCTGCGGAAATGGCGAATCAAGGCTGGGAAGGCAATGTTTGTACTCAGGACAGCCGTTGAAGACGAGCTACTGGAGTACATCAGAGAAGCGCCCACGCCGAAGGTAGCCTGGGATACCCTAGCAACACTCTTCTCAAAGAAGAACGACGCGCGCCTCCAACTACTTGAGAAGGAGCTCATGACAATCTCACAAGGTAAGATGATGATTAACCATTACTTTACAAAAGTAAAATCTCTTTGTAGTGAGATTGCTCAAATAGACCCTGAAGAAAAGATCAGCGAGCAAAGGATGAGAAGGATTCTCATCAATGGGCTAAGACCCGAGTACAGCGGGTTCATAGCAGCCGTCCAAGGTTGGCCAACGCAGCCAACACTATTGGAGCTGGAGAATATGCTCGCAAACCAGGAGGCTCTAGCGAAGCAAATGGCCGGAGTCTCGTTGAAGCAAGAAGAAGAGGCCTTGTTCAGCAACCGAAAGACGGGTCGACCTGACCGAAAGTCAAGAGGTAGACCCGAAGGAAGGTCTAGCCAGCAACGAAGGCCTAAAGAGAAGACTAATTCTTCAGGGGGAGCTCGAGACTCATCCGATGACAATGAAGACGATGACGATCGATGTTATAATTGTGGCAAAAGAGGGCATTATGCACGAGATTGCTGGCGGAAGAAGAAGAAAGGCCATGGTAATGTGGCGACCTCAAGAAGCCAAGACATTGTCCATGAGAGCAGTGGTTGTGAAGAAGAGTGGGATGCAGAAGTAGCACTCACTGCTGCAATCATGGAAGATGAAGAAAGCCTCGCGGTGACCACAGTGGAGATGGTGCCGGAGGAGGTCCCATATGAAGAAGATTGGGACGCGGGTGGCGACTGTTGGAATACAGTCGGTAGTTGGCATAGAGGTTGCTGAGGTTGATGAGCCAGAGGAAGAGGAGTTCGACATGGAGTCGTGGCCGATCAAAGATGAAGAAGATGCCATAGAAGATGAAGAAGAGATCGACATCGAGGCTTGGCCCATCGACAATATACGAGACATTGTAGAAGTTGATGAGCTTGAGGAAGAAGACGTCGAATCGCGGTCCTTCATCAATGGCATAGATGTCGAGGAGGCCAGTGATCTCGAGGAGGAAGAGATCAGTTCCGAGTCATCGTTCATGGAAGACATCAAAGATGTCAAAGAGGTAAGTAAGTATGAAAATAGAACTGACTTTGAGTCATTGTTTTTTAAAGAACCAATTAAAGAATTGGTCGATGAGGAGACCAAAGTCGTAAAAGAGGCCGAAATTATAAGCTGCATCGTGGCTGATGAAGAGAAGCCACAAGAGAGCGCCAAGGTGGAAGTCATCACCAAGGAGGGTGATGCTGTCAGGATGACATATAGAAGTGTCACTATAGCTGAAGGACGTGAGTTGGTGCAAGGAGTTACAGCCCGTCCGGTGATCCGTCGAGAAGTCGGACCTCGACGAAGACTAGTGCCGGGACCACTAGTAAAGCGGGTTCAAGAAGTCCATCGGGAAGTTCGATCGCAAATAACTGAGGAGTGCCAAGCTCAACGAGCACAAAGGCGAGGTTGCAAGTATGATGATCCGGATGGACGCGGAGTACCAAAATCGGAATAGTACAAAGTCAGCGTTGAGGGGGAGTGTTGAGAATCAACGCTGAGGCCCAAGCCCATCAAGCTCAAGATCAAGAATTATCTAGAGTAATGTGGTGTTTAGATATTTCTTAGGAATAATCTAGAACATTATGGATATAAGAAAAATATCTTAGGTCTAGAATTATCTATAAAAATATCTATGGAAAAATATCTAGGTTCTAGAATTCTCCATAGAACTAGTATAAATAGGGGTGTGGAGTTGGATGAAGCAAACCAAGCAATCAAGCAAGGTTAGAGCCACATTCTATTGTAAGAGTCTTAGTAGTTAGGTTGGAGGTTAGGATTGTAGTAAGAAGCTAGGGTTATATGGAGGTTTAGTATTTGAGTAGTAGTTGTTGTAACAATATTTTGAGTTATAATAAAAAATATTGTTATAGCTAGTGCCTCCATACTCAACAGAAGCCATAAATTGGATAACAGATAAATCTTCAGGAGCTGAAGTTTGGAATATCCTTAAAGTAATAAAGTCTTAAACTCGGGACAGTAAAATTAAATAAAATACGCCATAGCAAAAATGGAAAATAGGAAAAAAAAATGTTTCTTAAGTAATTTGCTAAACTAAACTTCCAATTATATATATCACAATTAACCTCGTGAAAGCAAACAACGGTGAAGAGTTGGAGCAAGTGCCTATAATTTTAGCATATATAGCTAATAATGTATATCAAATCTTGTCATATGTATAATATGTAATTTTAACTTGTCAGTGACCCGCCACATGGATGTAGCTTCTTCAATTCGCTCATTGCAGTTAGATAGCATTCAGTCGATACTTCCCATTTCTTCATATGAATCAGATATAAAGAGTGGAAAATTCCATAATAATAAAAATCTATATAATTAATAAAATTTTAAAATGTGAAAGGAATTTAATAAGATGAAACTAACTACTTTTGTATATCATGCCTATAATATAATTTTTGTAAGAAAACAAGTAGAGAAAAAGGTCAAGGTCTAGCTGTTTGTTATTGGTACATGTTTTTCAATGAAACCTAAAGTTCTACATTTTATGAAAAGTGATTTACGAGTAACGATTTTTTATATATTTAAGTTATGATTACGCAAGTTGAGAAAATATTAGTTTAAATATAGTTTAGTGGTTTATGCCTCAATGTAAAAGGTACAAAAAACAAAAATAAATAAATGAATTAGTGTGTGTATTAAAGTATGCTACTGTTCTTTTCTTTTCTTTTTTTTTTTAAGAAAAAAGAAGCTTCATATTTGCAAATGTGCACGACTGAAAATAAGCTAACTTGAACTATTTCTTATTCTCATTATATATATTATTTCGAAAAGGTGAGTATTTGATTTCAGTTTCTTCTATAACATTTCAAGTAACATGAAAAACCATGGGTGGAACCAGAAATATTTTGTATGGGGTTCACTAATATTTTAGATTAAAAATTATTGTTGTATTAATTTTGAAAATATTTTTTCTCATGACATATTCTTATAACAATTCTTTTGCACAAATAACATATCTTCAATTATAAGTAAAAAGTTGCAAGCACTAGTTTGAAAAAAATAATAAAAAAGATTAAAGCTCAAAAGTTATCATATTTTTATGATATATTTGAACTAATTGATTAATTATCGTTGAGTGAAATTTTCAAGATTTCATTTTATGAATTGAAATAAGATATAGTATCATTTGTAAGTCCTTCATAACCTGTTTGTCAACTTAAGCCGCCAAACAATTAATCATTAACCCTTCAAATTGTAGAGAACTAATTTCGAACAATAAGAAAAACAAAGTGATTCCAAATTAAAATTGTTTATTGTTTCTATTATCTTGCATCATTGGCTGGCGGATGCTATAGTCCCTTTTTTTCTTTTTTACACTGTACAAGAAATGGCCTCAATCTGAAAAGAATGCCAAAAAAATTTGGATATTTTGGATAAGAAAATAAAATCAGATGTATACAAAAGAGGCATACAAAATTATAAAACATTGGGGTTCACTAATGTAATTACAAGTAAATTCAATGGGGTTCATTATATAGACGTGTAAAAGAAAATCAACTATAGATCATTAAATCTCCATTAAAAGTAGTTACATTTTGTAATTCAATAAGGGACATTGAAACCTATTGTTCCCACATATATCCGCCGGTGGAAATGTCCTATTGTTTCCACATAAATCTGCCAGTGGATCATGCGTCACCATGGTTCCTTCGATCTCACAGCCATCGATACCCAGTTCATAGAGGTGGACGTGACGGTTGTCCTGATGCATCCTCGGCAAATGTCGGTACACCACTTAGACACTCTCATCAAGAAGAACGTTGACAGCCTCAAAATGACCCGCCTAAGACAGTACACAGTGACAATTGGCTACAGTATACTGTGACTATTGTCTGCTTTACAAGCCGACTGCTGGCTGCTATTTCATTACCTAGAAGTTTAATTTCGATGGTTTGATCTGCACTTAGATGAATATGCTTCGAGTTCAACCTAGCATGCAGAACCACAAGACATTGGCGTATAGGGGAACTAGAAATCATATGAGAGACTCCATTGTTGCTGGTCTTTGGATAATAAAAGAGGCAACAGTGTTTTTTCGCCATTTCTGAGAAACAAATTAATGAAGGTTTCCATTAATCCTATATATCCTCAAATCACACACACACACACACACACACACACATATATATAGATATTATTGAAATAATAAAGTTAGATATGAGTATTTTTATTAAAATGAAGAACATTTAAAGGATAATCCCTAATTTATTTTTAGTAAAATTAGTTAAAAAGCACAAGAACTTGATTAATTAATTTTTGGTTTAGCCTCGTTTCCCAAAACCTATGTTTCCATGTTAGTGGGAACTCATTACACATATGGCTCTCACTTGTACAAATTTTTTTTTTACATGAGAGATTTATTCAATTCAAAACCAACTAAATAATTTTAACCAGATTTCAACATGAGTGCATGGCATATTTCTTAAAATCAAGAGAAAAAAATGACAATAATGTTTCTGCATGCCATTGTTCAAATTGTGAGATTAATTAATGTTAGCAGAAAATTTACCTTTGCGTCACCTTGAGAAGCTTGTGAGACTTGTGAGATGCACATTGTTGAAGCACAAACAAGCTTTGAATAACAGAGATATATCAGTCTAGCACTCAGGTCATCCGAACTGTTTATATATAAAGAATAGATATCATTAGATATTAGGTACAAATGTGTGATTTTGAACTCAATTTGGTAGTTGTGATTAGAGAGAATTAAATTGCAAAAAGTCACCCATTCATTAATTAATCTTATTATTATATGATGTAAATCATTAAAATTAAGATTTTTTTTTTTAATTCTCGTATGTAGAATTAATATATCGATCCTAATCAATATATCCAGCTAATTAATTAGCTAATTTGCCAATTGTAAATTCATTTCATAATAAATTAGACAAAATGTATTTAGTACTTAATTTGTAACATTGTATACCCTTGACCTATGACATTTGTAGATTAGAAAATATATCACCTTTTATCTTCATTAAATGGTTGAAATCACATAGTCCCTAATAGGAAAGAACGTTCAAGATTTGTATAATCAATTACAGTAATAAAGTGGTAAATTTAATTATAGTTTTCTCCAATGCCTTAATAAGTTTAGCAATTCTTGTCATCGATTAATTATTTCTACTATATGTGCTAATTTCAGTTCATTCTACACAGGTATTTCAAAATTGATATAAGTGGCATGTCCTCATTAAATATAATAAATAAACAAATACTCCCCATCATAAAAATTGTGCCAAGTTTTTGCCACCATGTCACATACATGAGCATAGGTAGTTGAGAAACATTGATTTCATGTCAAGATATATATTTGAAATCGCATTAATTGTTACCTCTATTGGAATATCCGTTTAATAAAAGAAAAAAAAAAAACAGAGAATTAACAAATATATAATGAGGAGGGATCCATTCACAATGCTTAATTTGACAATCTTTACAATGAGAATTTTTAAAAATTTGTAAAAATTCATAAAAACTCTTAAAAAAATAGTTTATGGACGCATTATTTAACTTATAGATTGATAGTACTTCAAATTTCAATCAATTTGAACATCGTTTAATGGCTTATCAAAATTTTGTGCACTTTTCAACTGTTGTAAATTAAAGGATCTTTGAAGAGATATCAAATGTCACTTAAATTGAACATAATTGGAAACATAATCAATCTATAAGTTAAATAATACCATAAAAAAATTTTCATTTTTAAGAGTTTTTGTGAATTTTTACAAATTTTTGAAAGTTCTCATTATCAAGATTGTCAAATTAAGTATCGTCAGGGATCCCTCATACATAATTGTGTTAAATTGTAAGCAACATATATATATATATATATATATATATACCGTGTTTTAAATCATGTCTCTCTTCTACATCAATTGATCAATACCAGCCATCTAACCAAATAACTCTAGTGATTTTTTTTTTCTATTGTATTGTAGAAATTTTCGTAAATATATATATCTTTAATTAGTTTATTCATCAAGAATTTTAATAAACTAAGATGTTTTTATTTATTATGCTAAGTTTGAAAATTGATTCATTAAATTAAATGGGTCGAGTCGATCGAAATTATTTATTATTAAGACCCACTTTACTAATTTCGAGTCTGTTAATTTAATTAAAAATTCACGTTCCCACAATATCCTCTCCTTTTACAACAGGCTGGTGAGGCCAGTGAACAGTGCAATGAAAAATTTCATAGTCTTTAATTTTATATATGTCATCCAGAAAATTATTAATTAATGAGTAAATAGCTGAAAGAATCAAAATTACACTTCTCCAGCCGGCTTAACATATATGAACCGATAAATTTCTTGTCTGAACAGAAGACCTCTGTATCGTATCGTGCATGCAGGTGTTGTATAGTTAAAATTGATTCGCATCTCCAAGATATATTGAGTCCCCAAATTATTTTCCTACGTACAAATCCATTTCCAATCTTTAATTAAATCAGTTGTTTACACACCAGTACTGCTGATTAGGACTGTTTAAACATGTTTGCTCCGACTCAAATTTTCCAACACAAATTAATTAAGAATTTATAATTACTAGAGCTGTGTTCCGGGCTTCGCCCCGGATAATAAAAAATAATAATAAATAGTTAGCAATATATCTATAACAAAAAAAAAAGTTAAAATTATCTTTAAATTTTTTGAAGTCAAACTATAAATAATTCCCAATTAAAATGATAATACTATCACTACCACATTATTTATAAAAAATATATTTACACTCTCAAAATGTGCGCTGCTATTTTATTCATATGTTTAAGTTTGCATTCTCATTTGCTTAAGAGAAAAATACAAGTTAATTTGGATATAATAAAATACAATATATACTCCTGCATAAATGTATAATGGTAAAAAAATTCAATACCTAAATATAAATTTGGAATTAATAGTATTTAAAGAGACAAAAATATGGAGTCGGCCTACATTAATACATGCATAACAGTTGTGCAATAACAGGTAACAACATTCAATATGATTTGTTGAGTATGGAGGCATTAACTGTAACAATATTTTTTATTATAACTTAAAATATTGTTACAACTACTACTCAATTACTATACCTCCATATACCCCTAACTTCTTACTACAATCCTAACCTCCAACCTACTACTAACTCTTAGCAAGTGGAATGGGCTTGATCTTACTTTGCTTGCTTGTTACATATGGCTTGCTACTCCTATTTATACTTGTGCAATGGCGGTTTGTGAAATTTCTGGAAATTTCTAGATTTATCTTGGCAGCTTCTTCTGAAGGCCAAACTCCTAAATACATTATTCATGTATAATCTAGAGTATTCAATATTTATGTATTCAAGTCAAGTCTAGAAACTTCTTCATATATAGCTGTAATTTATTTGGATATGAGCTGGGCCGTTGATTAGTGATCAGTGTTGCTAATCTCAACACTGACTTGGTGCTATTCCCATTTCGGGACTCCGTGTCCATCCGGATCGTCATAATTGCAACCTTGCCTTTGTGCTCGTTAAGCTTGGCACTCCTCAGTTATTTGCGATCGAACTTCCCGATGGACTTCTTGAACCCGCTCTACTAGTGGTCCCGGCACTAGTCTTCGTCGAGCTCTGACTTCTCGATGGATCACCTGACGGGCTGTAACTCCTTGCACCGACTCCCGTCCTTCAGGTACAGTGATACTTCTATGTGTCATCCTAACAGCATCACCTTCCTCAGTGATAGTTTCCACCTCGTCGTTCTCTTGTGGCTTCTCTTCATCAGCCATGATGCAGCTCATGATTCCGGCCTCTTTTATGACTTTGGTCTCCTCATCGAGCAATTCTTTAATTGGTTCTTTAAAAGGTAATGACTCAAAGTCAAGCTTACTTACCTCTTTGACATCTTCGGTGTCTTCCATGAAGAACGATGACTTGGAATTGATCTCTTCCTCCTCGAGATCACTGGCCTCCTCAACACCATTTACGCCATTGATGAAGAACTGCGATTCGATGTCGTCTTCTTCAGGCTCATCAATTTCTACAACATCTTGTATATTGTTGATGGGCCAAGCCTCGATGTCAATCTCTTCTTCATCTTCTATGGCATCTTCTTCATCTTTGATCGGCCACGACTCCATGTCGAACTCCTCTTCCTCTGACTCAACAACCTCAGCAACCTCTATGCCAACTACCGTCTGTATTCCAACAGTCGTCACCGCATCCCAATCTTCTTCATATGGGACCTCCTCCGGCACCATCTCCACTGTAGTCACCACGAGGCTTTCTTCATCATCCATGATTGCAGCAGTGAGTGCTACTTTTGCATCCCACTCTTCTTCACAACTACTGCTCTCTTGGACTATATCTTGGCTTCTTGAGGTCGCCACATTGTCATAGCCTTTCTTCTTCTTCCGCCAGCAATCTCGTGTATAATGCCCTCTTTTGCCACAGTTATAACATCGATCGTCATCGTCTTCATCGTCATTGGATGAGTCTCGAGCTCCCCCTTGAAGAATTAGTCTTCTCTTTAGGCCTTCCTTGCTGGCTAGACCTTCCTTCGGGTCTACCTCTTGACTTTCGGTCAGGTCGACCGTCTTTCAGTTGCTAAACAAGGCCTCTTCTTCTTGCTTCAATGAGACTCCGGCCATTTGCTTCGCTAGAGCCTCCTGGTTTGCGAGCATATTCTCCAGCTCCAATAGTGTTGGCTGCGTTGGCCAACCTCGGATGGCTACTATGAACCTGCTATACTCGGGTCTTAGCCCATTGATCCTTTGCTCGCTGATCTTTTCTTCAGGGTCTATTTGAGCAATCTCACTACAAAGAGATTTTACTTTCGTAAAGTAATGGTTAATCATCATGTTACCTTGTGAGATTGTCATTAGTTCCTTCTCAAGTAGTTGGAGGCGTGCGTCGTTCTTCTTTGAGAAGAGTGTTGCTAGGGTATCCCAGACTACCTTCGGTGTGGGCGCTTCTCTGATGTACTCCAGTAGCTCGTCTTCAACGGCTGCCCTGAGTACAAACATCGCCTTCCCGGCCTTGATTCGCCATTTCCGCAGAGCTTCGGCTTGCTTTTCCACGGACAGAGTTTCGGCTGGCTTCTCTGAAGCCTTCTTCTTTTTCGTTTTGGGGTCAACAACCTGTTCCAATACCGTCTCTTCTACGGTATCAACTTCCGGCGGGGTCATCTCAGACCCGCCTACTACCTCCCATAGGTCCTGCCCTTGGAGGTAGGACTCTATGCATGCCTTCCAATATATATAATTACTAATATTCAATTTCTTCATTCCACCAATCGTACCTGAGAAATCCATGGCTTCAACTAGGACGACCGACGACTAGTAAGCCTTCTTGAAGATTTCTCCTCCACCACCGCACTTCGCAGCCCCGGACTGTCGTCAAGCTGCGGCTCCTTCGACAACTTGTCGATACCACTATACTGACTGGCGGAACACCGACAGAATTCCTGCTCTATGCTTGACCCCTACCACCGACTCTGAACAAGCTCTGACAATTCCGGCTCTGATACCAGATTGTTGAGTATGGAGGCATTAACTATAACAATATTTTTTATTATAACTTAAAATATTGTTACAACTACTACTCAATTACTATACCTCCATATACCCCTAGCTTCTTACTACAATCCTAACCTCCAACCTACTACTAACTCTTAGCAAGTGGAATGGGCTTGATCTTACTTTGCTTGCTTGTTACATATGGCTTGCTACTCCTATTTATACTTGTGCAATGGCGGTTTGTGAAATTTCTGGAAATTTCTAGATTTATCTTGGCAGCTTCTTCTGAAGGCCAAACTCCTAAATACATTATTCATGTATAATTAGAGTATTCAATATTTATGTATTCAAGTCAAGTCTAGAAACTTCTTCATATATAGCTGTAATTTATTTGGATATGAGCTGGGCCGTTGATTAGTGATCAGCGTTGCTAATCTCAACATGATTAAATTTAGTTTCAAATACATAAAAGCAATCCAAAAGAAGGAGAAACGTTAGATTTGCATTAAAAGAAATCAAATGAAAGATCTAATGGATCACAACACAGCTGACGTGGCGTTGCTGAAAAGCCTGCAGAGCCAACGCTCTTTCTGGATTATAGATTAAGACGAGACAATTATGGAAAGACTGGTAGCAAACTTTTGACTCCAAATTTAAAATTCCAAACACATGGAAAGACTCAATGTAAAATCTATAGATAACAAAAATAAATAAAGGCAAAAATGTAAACTACTACATTAAAGAATAAAGAAAAAGAAGCTTTAAACGTGCTTATCTTGCACTACAGCAAGAAGGGATCTTGAATATTACATTCTCATTACTGTTATAACTATTTCGAAAAGGAAAATAATTTATACAATTTCTTGAATATATAACACTCTGCATTGTATCAATCAAAGAATTGCAGTGGTTGCCCTTCGCACCCATAAGCACCCATTTCCGAGGTGTGGTGTATGTTGCCCCGACATATCTTCGACATATATATGACGGCATAATAGTTCTCTACTCTAGTCAACAAAGTGTTGGCCGCCTCAAAATGACCCATCAAGAGCTCACAACAGCCGCTTTCGACATTTTCAACATCTAGGAGTTTAGTTTCTACGGTTTGATCTGCCCCTAGATCAGCATGCTTCGAGCTCGACAATGGTCTGATAGTTGTCATCTTTGGGCTTGTAGGAGCACTGCAATCTTCTATAGAACTTGTATGTTGCGGGGCCTTTTTAGATATTAGAGGAGGTGGCATTTCTATTGATACAACTCTGTGAACAAATGAAGGTGTTCATTAATTATATTCTGAATTAATCACACATATTATTGAAATTAGATATGAGTATTTAATTATTTATATAAAATGAAGAAAATTGAAGAATAATCCCTTATTTGTAATTGTAAGTTTAATTTAATAAATATGAGAAACAAGCACATGCATGAAACTTGTACAATTTTCTTTACACAAGAAGATCATATATTTAATTCAAACCCAACTACATAATTGTAACCATATATATCATGGCATATTTCATGAAAGCAAGAAAAAACAAATAATTGATGTCAAAATATAATCTTTCTGCCGTTTATTAAAATTTGTGAAATGTTGACTAGAAAATTACCTGTGCGTCACCTTGAGAAGCTTGTGAAACTTGCACCGAGCACAACGGTGAAACCCATCCAAGTTTTGAACAGCAAATATCCAACAGTTGAGCGGTTGGGTCATCCGAACTGTTATGAAATATATCTATCATCAAGATAAGTCAGTTATAAATGTATGATTTTGAACTCACCCCATTAATTAATTTTAACGGTAGTTGATTAAGTATATATATATCATAATAGTTAAACGTTCTTGTTAGACGCATTTGTGGCATGCATCTGTTACCCTAATATATATAATTTTCATGTTGCTAGTCGTATATTCATTTCATTACAAACTTTTAGTACATAAATTAATTAATTTGTAACATTATATATACTTGACCTATGGCATTTGTAAATTGGAAACAAATATATCACCTTTTATCTTAATTGATTGGTTGAAATCACATAGTACTCATGAACGCAACTGACTAAGGAATTGAACAATCATTTATGGTAAGAAAGTAGAAAATTTAATCATAGTTTTCTCCAATGCCTTAATAAGTTGACGATTCTGTCATCAACTCCGATATGCTAAGAAATTATTAAGCTGATTATGCACAAGTATTTGCAAATTGATCATAATTGACATGTCCTCGTTAAATAAATACGCCCCTGCCATAAAAATTGTGCGAAGTTAATTGACACCATGTCACTTGCATGAGCAGAGTAGGTAGTTGAGAAACATTAGTTTTGTGTCAAGATATTTGGAATGGCATTAATATTATATGATGGTCTTCATATATGTATGCATGTGTATACTTAATTGCATGATTTTCAGGCTAGCTCAAGCTTCTGATTGATGATTTTTTTCAATTAAATTAGCATCTCTATTGTAACCTACATTAATTGAAGAACATATCAGTGACCCGCCACATGGATGTAGCTTCTTTAATTATTGGCTCATTGCAGTTAGATAGCATTCAGACGGGTTCCCATCTGCTGCCATAAAAAACTATGGCATGATTGTGCCATAGTTAAAATGGGCCGTTGGATCAATCTAAACGGCCTAGATTAAAAATCTGGGGATGTTGCTTTTATTGTGGGGCCCATTGGCATAGACCCAAAAAAAACTATGGCACAAGCGTGCCATAGAAAACTATGGCAGCTGATGTGAATTCGCATTCAGACGATACTTCCCATTTCTTCATATGAACCAGATATAAAGAGTAAAAATTCCAAAACAATAAAAATCTATATAATTAATTAAATTTAAAAATGTGAAAGGAACTTAATAAGATGAAATTAATTACTTTTGTATATCATTTCCTATAATATAGAGTTAGACTATTATACTAACGTCAGCATTTCGCACCGAAATGCTAACGCCTCAAAATCTATGTTATCGTATTCGAAATCACGATTTATGGTGCTCAATAAATTCTTTATATGAAAATATTAGGGAATACAAAAATTTTTCATTTTTAGAGTTTTCTAAGTACTTGTTTTGTATTTTTGAAAATAGCATATCAAATATCAATATTTTATTAATATTTATGAGCTCTTTTTTAAAAATCCAAAATAAATACTTAGAAAACTCTAAAAATGAAAAATTTTTGTATTCCCCAATATTTTCATATAAAGAATTTATTGAGCACCATAAATCATGATTTCGGACACGATAACATAAATTTTGAGGCGTTAGCATTTCGGTCTGAATTGCTAACGTTAGTATAATAGTCTAACTCCTATAATATAATATAATTTTTGTAAGAAAACAAGTAGAGAAGAAGGTCAAGGTCTAGCTGTTTGTTATTAATATATGTTTTTCAATGAAACCTAAATTTTTACATTTTATGAAAAGTGACTTATGAGTAACAATTTTTTTATATATTGTTTTATTAGTTATGATTACGCAAGAGTTGAGAAAATATTAGTTTAAATGTAGTTTAGTGGTTTATGCCTCAATGTAAAAGGTACAAAAAAAAAAAAAAAAATATATATATATATATACAAATGCAATTGTGTGTATTAAACACTACAAGAAAAATGACCTTTAGCAACGCCATGTTAACAACGGTCTTTTGAACCATCCTCTAAAAGACCGCAGCTAAATAGTTGTACAGCAGCCATTAATAGATGATCGCTGTAGAATTTTATATATTAACAATGGTTGTTAGTAAAAAACTGCTGTAAAATACAATTTACAGCGCTTCTTCACGACTGACCGCTGTTAAGTTATTTTTAACAGCCGTTGCTCCATATCGACCGCTGTTAACTGTCACATACAGTCTAGTGTACTGTCAAAACCCTTGGTAAAATTTTGAAAAACCCCAAAATCTCATTTCCTTTTGCTCCCTCCGTCTCCCCCCCCACCTCCTTTTCGATCCTCTTTTCTCCTTCACAACAGCACACAGCAGCCGCCACCTCCACCTCCGCCGCTCTCCAACCACCGCGCGCAACAGCAGCCGCCGCTGCAACCCTTCCGCCTCCTGTCACAACTGCTGCAACAGCAGTCGCTGCTGCAACCCTTCGCCTCCTGTCACAACTGCTGCAACAGCAGTCGCCGCTGCAGCACTGGCCGACCAAAGCAGCCCTCCCGCTGCTCCAGCCAACCGACGACCCGTGCCACCATCTCCTCACACGCAGGACCAGCACGTCTCTCGCCTGAAGTTACTGCTTCTACCCTAGCCGCGCTCTCCAGCCTTCGCTAATCTCCCAAACCCTAGCCGCCGCTTCATCAACCCTAAAAAGACCGCTGCTAAACCCCATTTTTCTTGTAGTGAAAGTATGCTACTGTTCTTTTCTTTTTCTTTTTTTTAGAAAAAAAAAACTTCATATTTGCAAATGTGCATGACTGAAAAGAAGCTAACTTGAGCTATTACATTCTTATTCTCGTTAATATTATTTCGAAAAGGTGAGTGTTTGATTTCAATTTGTTCTATAACATTTCAACGGCCGTAACATGGGAAACCATGGGCTGAGCCAGAAATATTTTGTATCCGGTTCACTAATATATTAGATTAAAAATTATTGTATTAATTTTGAAAATATTTTTGCTCATGATGTATTCATATAACAATTCTTTTTCACAAATAACATATCTTCAATTATAAGTAAAAAGTTGCAAGCATTAGCTTGAAAAAAATAATAAAAAAGATTAAAGCACAAAAGTCGTCATATTTTTATGATATATTTGAACTAATTGATTAATTATCAGTGAGTGAAATTTTCAAGATTTCATTTTATAAATTGAAATAACCTCTTTGCCAGAAAACAATTAATCATTAACCCTTCTAATTGTAGAGAACTAATTTCGAACAATAAGAAAAACAAAGTGATTCCAAATTAAAAATGTTTATTGTTTCTATTATCTTGCATCATTGGCTGACGGATGCGAGTCCCTTTTTTTCTTTTTTACACTGTACAAGAAATGGCCTCAATCTGAAAAGAAAGCCAAAAAAATTTGGATATTTTGGATAAGAAAATAAAATCAGATGTATACAAAAGAGGCATACAAAATTATAAAACAATTAATGGGGTTCACTAATGTAATTTCAAGTAAATTCAATGGGGTTCATTATATAGACATGTAAAAGAAAATCAACTATAGATCATTAAATCTCCATTAAAAGTAGTTACATTTTGTAATTCAATAAGAGACACTGAAACCCCATTGTTCCCACATAAATCCGCCAGTGGAAATGTCCCATTGTTTCCACACAAATCTACCAGTGGATCATGCGTCACCATGGTTCCTTTGATCTCACAGCCATTGATACCCAGTTCATAGAGGTGGACGTGACTGTTGTCCTGATGCATCCTTGGCAAATGTCGGTACGCCACTTAGACACTGTCATTTAGAAGAACGGTGACCGCCTCAAAATGACTCGCCTAAGGCAGTACGCAGTGACAATTGGCTACAGTGACTGTTGTCTGCTGTACAAGGTGACTGCTGGCTGCTATTTCATTACCTAACAGTTTAATTTCGACAGTTTGATCTGCACTTAGATGAATATGCTTCGAGTTCAAGCTAGCATGCAGATGCACAAGACATTGGCGTATAGGAGAACATAAAGTCATATGAGAGGCTTTATTGTTGCTAGTCTTTGGATAATAAAAGAGGCAACAGTGTTTTTTCGCCATTTCTGAGAAACAAATGAAGGTTTCCATTAATCCTATCCTCAATCACATATATTATTGAAATAATGAAGTTAGATATGAGTATTTATATGTAAAAAATGAAGAGAATTACAAGGATAATCCCTAATTTCATTTTTGGTAAAATTAGTAAAAAAGCACAAGAACTTGATTAATTAATTTATGGTTTACCCTCGTTTCCCAAAACCTATATAACTGTGAACTCATTACACATATGGCTCTCACATGTACAATTTTTTTCTTTACATGAGGAATTTATTCAATTCAAAACCAACTAAATAATTTTCACCAGATTTGAACATGAGTGCATGGCATATTTCTTAAAATCAAGAGAAAAAAATGACAATAATGTTTCTGCATGCATGCCATTGTTCAAATTGTGAGATTAATTAATGTTAACAGAAAATTTACCCCTGCGTCACCTTGAGAAGCTCGTGAAACTTGTGAGATGCACATTGGTGAAGCACAAACAAGCTTTGAATGACAAAGATTCATTAGTCGAGCACCTAGGTCATCCGATCTGTTATGAAGTATAGATATATATCATTATATATTAGGTAAAATTGTATGATTTTGAACTCAGTTTGGTAGCCGCAATCAGAGCGAATTAAATTGCAAAAAGTCACCCTATTCATTAATTAATCTTATTAGTTCATGATTGTATCATCAAAATTATTTTTTTTATTCGTATATGTAGAATCTGATATCGATCCTAATTAATATATCCAGCCAATTAGCTAGTTTGCCAGTTGCAGATTCATTTGATAATACCTTTTGTCTTCAGTAATTGGTTGAAATCACATAGTCCCTAAAAGCCAAGATTGTTCAAGGTTTGTATAATCAATTACAGTAACAAAGTAGTAAATTTAATCATAGTTTTCTCCAATGTCTTAATAAATTTGGCAATTCTTGTCATTGCCTAATTATTTCTGCTATATGTGCTAAGAAATTATTGGGTTCATTCTACAAAAGTATTTCAAAATCGATAATTGGCATGTCCCCATTTAATAGAATAAATAAATACGATCCCCATCATAAAAATGGTGCGAAGATTTTGGCACCATGCCACATACATGAGCAGAGTAGGTAGTTGAGAAACATTAGTTTTATGTCAAGATATTAATTTGAAATTGCATTGACGGTCTTAAAATATATGTATGAATGTGCATACACCTAAACGATATTCAGACCCAAGCTTCTGATTGATAAACTTTTAATTAATTAATATAATTAACATCTCTAGCTATATATTGGGATCTCCATTTAATAAAAGAAAATAATAACAAAAGGCTAATTAATTAACCTTCTTCTAAATTTGTAGTGAAAGAAGGTAGAAATTGCATCAAGGAGTAATTCTGCATGCACAAGCTAGCTAAAATACATAAATTGCTGATTTGTGAAAAGCTGTACTGTTGCTGTGTTCTTCCGGAACTCATGAGCTGCGGTGCTCATCAAATTAGTTTATCCGACTCCTCCAATTCTGTGATGTAGAAAATGAGTAAATATAGCTCAAGGAATCAAATTAAAAAGACACTTTTCCAACCGGCTTAATTACTTACATTAACTGACAATTGACAAACATGATATCTTTTTCCAATTGGTCTGAACAGAAGCCCTTTTTTTTTGGGTGAATTGTTGGTGTACCCATTCAAACTTTCAAAATAACCAATTTCCCCATAAAACATACAAATAGCTTATTTCCTCATCAAAACCCAATTTTATTTCCTTTATCCCCTTTTCTTTATTTATTTCACTATACACCTTTTATTTGACAAAAAAAGACCGATATACCCTTCTCTGAATTTTTTATTTCATTTCACGCTAATTTTATTACATTGATGTTCATACGAGCACTAAAGTATATCTTTGTGACGTGTGTATTTTGGATCATGCTGAGAGCAATAATGATAAGGCTTCTACTAGAGTCATAATTAATGGATATATGTAAACTGATACTGAAACAAAGAATGCGTTCAATGCATTTCCCAGAAAAAAAATTTCCCAGTTAATTACGTACAGTAGCACACACATGTTGATATCCAAATGCTATTCATGAATTACCTTAGTCATTTTTATGGAAACTTGAAAGTTTGCAAATGGAATGCGAAATATAAAGTATCGTTCTGATGGGCACTTGGAACCTACAGACATGAAAGCTTCCCAAAAGAAAAACAAAAGAAAGAAAAGAAAATGGAATGAGCCTCGGAGTTGTAAATTTTAAGGGTACATTGGTAAATTGTGTTAAATAAAAGATCTATAATATATTAAATAAAAGAAAGGGCATAAAAGAAATAATATTGAGTTCTAATGGGGAAATAAGCTATTTTTATGTTTTATGAGGAAATTGACTATTTCAAAGATTTGGATGGGTACACCAACAATTCACCCTTTTTTTCTTTTTTTTTTTGAGAATAACTGATGGAGTTCTCTGTTCGTAAAACTCACCAAGAGTCGTGCACGTGTCGTATGGTTTGTTTTTTCGAAGAAAATTAAATTCGGCGTATCACATCACATTATTTCAGACTCGGATTATTGTGGTCTCAAGTCTCAACACGGCTCTAC
>JASGLE010000712.1:0-25163 GCA_030179965.1 Cyperus esculentus | reverse complement strand
CCTAACCCCTAACCCCTAAACCCTAACCCCTAACCCCTAACCCCTAACCCCTAAACCCTAAACCCTAAACCCTAACCCCTAACCCCTAACCCCTAACCCCTAACCCCTAAACCCTAAACCCTAAACCCTAAACCCTAACCCCTAAACCCTAAACCCTAAACCCTAAACCCTAAACCCTAAACCCTAAACCCTAAACCCTAAACCCTAAACCCTAAACCCTAAACCCTAAACCCTAAACCCTAAACCCTAAACCCTAAACCCTCAACCCGCAACCCCGAACCCCGAACCCCGAAACCCCGAAACCCCGAACCCCGAAACCCCGAAACCCCGCAACCCCGAAACCCGAACCCCGAAACCCGAAACCCGAAACCCGAACCCCGAAACCCGAACCCCGAACCCCGAACCCCGAACCCCGAAACCCGAACCCCGAACCCCGAACCCCGAACCCCGAACCCCGAACCCCGAACCCCGAACCCCGAACCCCGAACCCCTAAACCCGAACCCCGAACCCGAACCCCTCAACCCGCAACCCTAAACCCTAAACCCCTAAACCCTAACCCCTAACCCCTAACCCCTAACCCCAAACCCTAACCCCTAAACCCTAACCCCTAAACCCTAACCCCTAAACCCCAAACCCCTAAACCCCAAAACCCCTAAACCCCAAAACCCCCAACCCTAAACCCTAAACCCTAAAATCCAAAACCCCCAACCCTAAACCCCAAAACCCCCAACCCGAAACCCTAAACCCTAAAATCCAAAACCCCCAACCCGAAACCCCAAAACCCCAAACCCCGAACCCGAACCCCGAACGCCGAACCCCGAACCCGAACCCCGAACCCGAACCCCGAACCCCGAACCCGAACCCCGAACCCGGAACGCCGAACCCCGAACCCCGAACCCCGAACCCCGAACCCCGAACCCCGAACCCGAACCCCGAACCCCGGACCCCGAACCCGAACCCCGGACCCCGGACCCCGAACCCGAACCCCGAACCCCGGACCCCGAACCCGGAACCCGGAACCCCGGACCCCGAACCCGGAACCCGGAACCCCGAACCCCGGAACCCCGAACCCGGAACCCCGGAACCCCAGAACCCCGAACCCCGAACCCCGGAACCCCGGACGCCGAACCCCGAACCCGGAACCCGGAACCCGAACCCGGAACCCCGAACCCCGAACCCCGAACCCCGAACCCGGAACCCGGAACCCCGAACCCCGAACCCCGAACCCCGAACCCCGAACCCCGAACCCAGAACTCCGAACCCCGAACCCCGAACCCGGAACCCAGAACCCCGAACCCCGAACCCGGAACCCAGAACCCCGAACCCGGAACTCCGAACCCCGAACCCGGAACCCAGAACCCGGAACCCCGAACCCCGGACCCCGAACCCCGAACCCCGAACCCCGAACGCCGAACCCCGAACCCCGAACCCCGAACGCCGAACCCCGAACCCCGAACCCCGAACCCCGAACCCAGAACCCCGAACCCGGAACGCCGAACCCCGAACCCCGAACCCCGAACCCCCACCCCGAACCCCGAACCCCGAACCCCGAACCCGAACCCGAACCCCGAACGCCGAACCCGAACCCCGAACCCCACCCCGAACCCGACCCCGAACCCCGAACCCGAACCCCGAACCCCGAACGCCGAACCCCGAACCCCGAACCCCGAACCCCGAACCCTGAACGCCGAACCTCGAACCCCGAACCCCGAACGCCGAACCCCGAACGCCGAACCCCGAACGCCGAACCCCGAAGCCGAACGCCGAACCCCGAACGCCGAACCCGAACGCCGAACCCCGAACGCCGAACCCGAACGCCGTACCCGAACCCCGAACCCCGAACCCGAACCCCGAACCCCGAACCCCGAACCCCGAACCCCGAACCCGAACCCCGAACGCCGAACCCCGAACCCCGAACCCAGAACCCCGAACCCGAACCCCGAACGCCGAACCCCGAACCCCCACCCCGAACCCGAACCCCGAACCCCGAACCCGAACCCCGAACCCGGAAAGCCGAACCCCGAACCCCGAACCCCGAACCCCGAACGCCTAACCCCGAACCCGAACCCCGAACGCCGAACCCCGAACGCCGAACCCCGAACCCAGAGCCCCGAACCCGAACGCCGAACCCCCCGAACCCCGAACCCCGAACCCCGAACCCCGAACCCCGAACCCCGAACCCAGAACCCGAACCCCGAACCCGAACGCCGAACCCAGAGCCCCGAACCCTGAACCCCGAACCCCGAAACCCCGAACCCTGAACCCCGAACCCCGAACCCGAACCCCGAACCCCGAACCCCGAACCCGAACGCCGAACCCAGAACCCCGAACCCGAACGCCGAACCCGAACGCCGAACCCAGAACCCA
This sequence comes from Cyperus esculentus, assembly GCA_030179965.1. Taxonomy (NCBI): domain Eukaryota; kingdom Viridiplantae; phylum Streptophyta; class Magnoliopsida; order Poales; family Cyperaceae; genus Cyperus; species Cyperus esculentus. Next base: position 22,795 of record JASGLE010000712.1, on the reverse strand, counting down.
GAACCCTGAACCCCGAACCCAGAACCCTAACCCCGAACCCGAACGCCGAACCCAGAACCCCGAACCCTAAACCCCGAACCCCAAACCCCGAACCCAAAACCCCAAACCCTAAACCAATATGCAGTTGGTAGTTAACATATCTGCTATAACGAGACTTGAACTTTTTGAGTCTGAGCTTGATATGTCAACCTAGCATCAAATACAGAATGGCACTTTTGATGTTACCTACCTCTTGCTTTATATTTCTTCTAAATTTTACACTTTTGGTATACATGATACATAAGAGTGATAATAAATTGTTGAGGTTTTGCGCTTTGCAATACAAATAAGCCTCGTTTGCTTCAGGTTTGCTTTAATTCACTATATAACATTTTTATTTAGTACACAGTGTGGTAATAGTTTTGCTTTTATTCATAATTTATTTTACTTTTTGTGCTCCTGCGGCTGCAGGCAAAGTCATTTTATGTTATTACATTTGGTTGTACAGTTAGAACTAGTACCGGTTCCAGAGATAATTCTAGTCTATATCTAGGTTGATGTTGATGAGCTAATATAACAAGGCTTTGTTTTTTTCAGCTTTGTTTGTGATGGAGTGGATGGTTACTAAGCAAGACAATTCAATCAAGATAAAATTTATTACCATTTTTAAAAACTTAGGTTTTTGTCCTTCAGTCAAGGTTGTTGTTGATGCTTTTAAAGAGTAATAAAATTCGATGCTGCTACACAGTATCTACTTTTGGAGCGGTGTTTGACATGGTAACTGACAGGAGAGTGGAAGGAAGAACCTGGTCTATGGGTACATTTTGAAGATCAAAATGGTAATTCCTATGTGTTGTAAGTTGTACAGAACCATTCTCATTTTGCGGGATTACATAATTCTCTGGGTTTAATGGGAATGTTCAAGACTACTCCTGCTTCCCTATCCAATTATATTTCTTTTTTATCTTATTAGTAGGAAGGTGATCGCCGTCAAGTTGTATCTGCTTTTGTTGAGATTGTGTTTGGCAACTCTGGCAACCATATCCCGGTAACTTATGTTTGTTTGAATCCCATCAGGCGTTGGTTCCTTATTTTTATGCCTCAGTTTGGTCCTAAGCTTCATGATACGCGTGGAGTGTATAGGCTTTTACCCTAAATAATACAATCAATCGCAAGCGTACGATATTATGCAATATAGTCGGGATCGTATCCACAGGGACGGTACTAAATTTAGACAGATCTTTGTTCACAATTCTAATCCTAAAAGTAACCGATTCGTAACCAATTTGGGGGGGTTTGTTTGAAGTTGGTTGGTTCCTAAATTATTAAAAAGCAGTAAAAGACTCTAAAACAATTATGAGACAAACGTTCCTAGGGTTTTCAGAATCAGTTTGATGTTTGGACTAACTGCCTGCGTTCCGCACCCGAGAGGGTGCGAACCGCAAGATGTACAAATTTGTGGTTCTCTGTCTGTTCCTTGCTTGGTATGGTTCGCACCTGTCACCAATGCGATCCGCAGGGAACAGATCAGAGTCAGTTCAAGCTCAGTTTCTATTGTTGATCAAAGTTACCGATCCCCAACTAACCCAAAGCAATTACAAGTCCCTCAACTCTCGTTTGTTGGCACTTTTAAATACTTTTAAATCAATTCGAAATCTTTAGATTATCTCTAACCTAAACCCAATTTGCTTTCGATCACAGGTACGGTTTAACTCACGTTATAACCACAACTTCTCCTCTCGGATACAATTGGACAACAAGTTATCTACCCAAATAGTGCAAGTATTGAATCTCTATCAATTGATGTTAAGTTTTCCAACTAGACTATGCCCAATCCACAGGTCTATCAAAATAGGGTGAACTACTACAAGTGCACTCTCATGCAATTAGCAATTCTGGCCTAAGAAGATATAAATCTACCAACTAGATACGAACATACATCCACAGGATCATATCAAAGAACAAGAAAACAATTCAAGCACAATTATGAATAAGCTCAAAGCAAATATGAAAATAACTTCAATGCATAAACGTTAAAAGCAAGTATTCAATTAATCCATACATACAAACATCATCCTAAACCCCAAGAACAAAGGCGACTACTCACGCCTTGACATGACTAAACAACAAAATAAAATAAGGGAAAAGAAAGAACCGATCGAGCTTAGGAATAGGCGAGTAACCAACTCCTTCACCTTGGCGGCGATGAACTCCTCCCTTCACAAAACTAGACTCTCAACTAAACAATGACTATTGACTAAACTAATCTCAACACATGAGACCTACACAAGACTTGACAAGATCAAGATACTATGAGATGATATGAGATGTGAGATGATATTGTAAGAGCACCCCAAGGGGTCTCTTTTATAGTAGAAGTTGTCTCAAATTTAGGTGTCTGACTTCTGGTTTCTTGGGGCGCAATTAAGGGAAAATTCTCAAAGGAGATCGCCAGAAATAGCACACACCAGAAAATAGGTGTTCTGTTGTGTTTTGAACTGTCTGCGTTCCGCAAATAGGAAAGTACGGTCCGCAAATAGAAGTCCAAAGAGAGCTCGGCCTTGAAATAGCATTTCTGTCGCTTAAATTGGCTCTCTGCGTGTTTCCTTGATTTAGATATGGCGGTTGTGAGCTGGCATGACATGAAAACAGAAGTTCTATTCTTGATTACGGTCCGCAAGTAGGGGGTTGCGGTCCGTAAATAGATGTTCCTTTGTGCTCCTTCGCCTATTTTTGCTCCTTGCTCCAATTTTAGTCCGTAATAGCTCTAAAAGCTCCGTTTACCTGAAAAATAGGACCAAAACACAGAAGTAACTTGATTCTAGACAATCTTCTATTAAAATGCAAATGAACTTAGGATTTTAGGTGCAAATATAGGTGCAAGTCTGGTTAATATGCATATATGAAATAGGTGCATCACTTCAATTGAACCTTCAACTAAACCCTAAACCTTAAACCCTAAACCCCGAAACCCGAAACCCCAAAACCTGAAACCCAAAACCCCGAACCCTAAAACCTAAACCCTAAACCCTAACCCGAACCCCAAACCCCGAAACCCGAACCCCGAAACCCGAACCCCGAAACCCGAACCCCCGAACCCCGAAACGCCAAACCCCAAACCCCGACCCCGACCCCGAACCCTGAAACCCGAACCCTGACCTCGAACCCCGAACCCCGAAACCCCGAGCCCCCCAACCCCGAACCCCGAACGCCGAACCCCAAACCCCTGAGCCCCAAACCCATGAGCCCCAAACCCCTGAGCCCCGAGCCCTAAAAACCCCTGAGCCCTGAGCCCCTAACCCCAAACCCGAAACCCGAAACTCCAAACCCCAAACCGCTACAGTCACTTTTTTACTCAATTTCTTAAAAAAAGAGCATAGTTAAAAGACATCGTCTACTTCTACTCCCTCCCCAACTAATAGCTTAAACATTGATTAGCATGTTGTAATTTACTCTTCCCCGGCTAATGTAGCTAACATGTCTCAAACCAAGTCAAAAGCCAGTGGATCAGAGACTGAAGAGGATGTTTCTCCCTCTCATTCTCAAGAACCCGATGCCGGGACTAGCGCCATACCTCAGCTCAATCTCGATAAGCGGCAAGGGAAAAAGCCGATGCTGAAGATAATTCGGATTCATCAGATTCGAGTTCTGATTCTGAGGATTCAAATACCGAAACCGAGACTTCTGACGATGAAGTTTCTCCATCGGTTAAAGAAACAACTAAACCAAAAAGAGGTCGGGGGAAATCAGAGCCGAAACCTATACATCTCATGGAACAACTAGGCTTGTTTGATCTTTCGGTGGCGATAGACAAACCAAAAAGGTTACTATTAGCCTAGATCTTGTTAAGACAGTAAAGATGGATGAGAACTGCATACTTCAGAACCATTACGAACGATTTGGTCATCTTATATGTCCCTCAGAACCTCCTATTTTCACGATACCCGAACTCGACGATTATCCTTTTGATCATTCTAAGGGTATGGCTTTTTATTGGAAATCAGCTCATTACGGTATCCGATTTCCTCTAACCGAATTTGTTAGAACAATTTTGACTACCTTGGATGTGGCTCCCTCCCAACTAACCGCAACTGCTTGGTGTCAAATTAATTCCTTTGAGTATTTCCTCCGACATTCTAAAATCTTTGAAGGAGACCCTATAAAAGCCCCCACCCTAGACCTATTCCTTTTCTACTTCACTTTTTACGCAGACAAGGGTTGGATTTCTGTCCGAAGGAGACATAAGAATGGGCCGTTCGATGGGATAACCAAATTAGATAAATGGAACCAAGGATTTTTCTTTCTCACTCCTCATCAACGTTGGTATACCAAACTTACAAATCAGGGAATTAGAGTAGAGTGGAAGACTGAAATCGAGTTACCTCGGCGAGAAGAGTTGACCAAGGAGGATAGGACGAAAGCTACAAAGATTTTTAAGCTAACTGGTTGTTAACCTCCTAACGAAACTTTTGTCTTTTTATATATATGTTTTAAAATTTTTTTTTTAGCTGCTTATATAATTATTAATGATATCTTATATTAATTTTTGAACTTTGTTATTTGTAGAGATGGGTCAGAAAGAGAAAATTCCGCTGCCTTTCACTGAAATCGAAGCCAGTGCGAAGTTGGGTCCTTCCTTAGCAGAAATCTTAGCAGAAGACAACAGGAAGAGACGTCAGGCTGTCAAGGCGAAGAAAGCCGCAGCTTCTGCCACCGAAGGGAGGACTCAACAAGAAATTCCTATTCCCGAGGGACATGCACGCACTGATCTGGTTTCCCAGAAAAGGGAAAGGGAGGCCGCAGGACAAAAATCAGAAAAAGTCTCAGAGCCTCTTCCTAAGAAATTAAAAATTTCTTTAATTACCACTTCTGAACCCTCGGCACCCCGAGCTGATCCCGAAGTCACTCTCGCAATATCTTCGGCTTCAGCAGACGCCGCGGTTGCCCCTCTTACTGTTAACCCGACCCTTCCTCCTCTTCCTCCTGCAATTTCCCTCAACCCTGAAGCCGAAGTGGTCAAAGAACCAGCTTTATCAAAATCCTCCAAGCCTTCCAAAACTACCGAACCTCCGAAGAAAAAACCAGCTCAACAACGGAATCCTTGGAATATTGATGATTACACCGAGGAATTAAATCTGAAAAAGAAAGCCATGCCCCGAGAGGTCCCTTTTACTGATGATATGAAGGGCAAAAAAAGAAAGTCCGCTGTAAGCGGTTCTATCGGGGATTCTCCTACCGACTTCTCTGAATACTGTAATGCTTTTGTTGGGCACGCTCGTCCGGAGTTTATGAAGAAACAGATGAGCGAAGAAGCATCTGACATAATACTTAGCAGAGCAATTACAGATTTGATGGGGGTAGCTTTTCAAATTACGGAGTTGAAGACCCGTAAAGAGAGGGTAGACTCCATCCTTAGGGGGGAAGTTCCTGCCCAGATAAAGAAGGATTGGAAGCATCAGAGGGATCTCCTTGCTTACAAGCTTATGGTGGAGAAGGAGACACTTGAAAAGGAGCGAACCGACATTGATCAGCAAAGGTCGGTGTTAGAAAAGGAGAAAGTCGAGTTTGAGCTCCTGAGAGCTAAGGAGGAGAAGACCGTAGATTCGCTCTCCCGAAAGCTGAGTGAGTTAGAAATTCAGCTGAAGGAGGAGAAAGAAGCTCATGAAGCGACCCGAAGAGCATTAGAATCTGAATTGGGCCAAGCCAAGGATCAATTAGAGCGTGTGCCTGAAAGAATCGAGGATGCTAAGAATCTAGTTATTCGGAAATTCTTAACATCTGCTTCTTTTGACACAGCTGCTTTGATTAAAGTAGCCCCGGTTTTTCAGAAGAATTTGATAGATGTTCTTAAGGCAATATCTAACCATAATCCCTTCAGAGCTGAAGAATTTAAGATCTTTCCTCCGGAGAATGACGAACCTCCTAACATGGTAGGCTACATTTGGAAAGAAGAAGATGATGAGCTGCTTGCCCCCGAATGTGGTGTAGCTCAGATTCCGAAGGTGTGTCCTGACCCTGTTACTTCGGCTAAAACGAAACCGCATTATGCGTGGTCATTCGATGATTGGCCAGAAGACATGTTGCCCGAAGAGAAAACGCCCGAACATTTTGATGATTTTGATACGAATCAATTTCTTGTGGGCACTACACCAAAACAGACTTTCGAGGGAGATGACACCGAAGGAGGAGGAGGAGGAGCCGAGGGTAGTCAGACCGCAAGAGAAGGTCAAGCTAAAGGAGGAGATCAAACTGGAGGAGGAGTTGAGTAAATTTGTAATGTCATTTGGAATGTAATGTAAACTCTGAATGTTATTTTGTCGCTTTGAAGCTATGCTTTTTATTAGGGTAAATTTTCCGGATGGTCACTAAACTTCACTTTCAATTCATAATTGGTCACTGAACTTCTACTTATTCATTTTTGGTCACTCAACTTTGATGTTTATCCAAATTTGGTCACTCCGTTAGTTTTTTCATCCAACTTAACGGAATAATTAATATTATTTCAATTTTAAGCCTTAGACATATAGTTTTCCATATAGAATATATAGAATATGTAAGATGTAAGAAACAAATTAAAATTTTGTTTATTTTATTTAAAAAAAAAACTATTTTTTTTCAAAATCATTTTAATTAATATTCTCATGTAAATTTAAAATTTAACATTTTTAAAAGTATGAAATATTTTATTGCAATACAAAAAAATAAATAAATAATAATTTGTATCATTATATTCTCACTTTTTAAGTTTTAAAAAATATATGTGTAAACTCTAAAATTGATGTCATGTTAACTTTGCCGTTAAGTTGGATGGAAAAACTAATGGAATGACCAAATTTGGATAAACATCAAAGTTGAGTGACCAAAAATGAATAAATAGATGTTCAGTGACCAATTATGGATTTGGAGCAAACTTCAGTGACCTCCTAGAAAATTTACCCTTTTATTAATGTGATACAAACCTGTACTAATTAATTCGTATTATTTCTTCTTTCCTTTTGATTTTCGATATCTTACCAGTTTTCATTTACTTCAAATGATAAAATAAATATAAAGTACATAAAAGATTGAAACAATTTTACTAGAAAATGATAACATTTGTATTAAAATATGAATCATTACAACTTCTTCATCTCAACCCTTTGATTACATCTTACTTTTCCACCTTATATCCCCTTTTATGGCTTCTATGAAACAAAACTAATGCCTTATTAAAAACAAAACTATAGAAGTGATATCAGTGAAGCAATGGCGCTCGGCCTAGATCAACGACTTCCGTAGCTTGAAGAGAATAAGTTGCAGACAAGCAAAATTGTTAGTATATTTTAGTAAAAAAAATAAAGTATATTGAATATGGAATGTACGAAGGTGGTGTGAACAAGGAGAAGGAAAGAAGTGAATTATCTAAGCATAAAACTTTCAGAGATGTTCAGCGTTCCAGCTTCAGGGCACTTCTGTTCCTTCCACGGTTTTCAACTTGTATGCCCGACCTTCATAGCTACAGACCACTTCAAAGGGACCTTCCCACATAGGGTCCAGCTTGCCGACCTTCTTGCTCGTGGCCTCAATTCTACGTAATACCAAGTCGCCTGGCTGAAAATGCCTAGGGGCCACTCTTTTGTCAAAAGCTTTCTTCACTTGCCTCTGAAAGTCAGCATTACAAAGCCGAGCTTCCTCTCTTAACTCCTCAATTGCTTCTAATGCTAAGAGCTTACCCTCTCTGTTACTAGCAAGTTCATGACACTGCACTCTCGGGGATGAGACTAGTAGTTCAACTGGTGTGACAGCTTCCATTCCAAAGGCCATTTCGTACGGCGACCTCCGAGTAGCCATTCGAGGGGTAGCCCTATAAGCCCATAAAACCTCATCTAAAAACATCGGCCAATTACCCTAAGCTCCTTCAAGTTTTTTCTTAATTCCTTCAACTATCGTTCGATTGGTAACCTCCACTTAACCGTTACTCTGAGGATGAGCAACGGACGCAAATTTATTAAGTATGCCTCTCTCGGCGCACCACTCTTGAAACTCCCGAGCCATAAACTGAGGCCCATTATCAGATACAATGATAGACGGAATTCCATACCAACAGAGGATATTCCGTTGCAAAAATTCAGTCATCTTTTTCGCTGTCACCGTGGCCAAAGGCTGAGCTTCCACCCATTTCGTAAAATAATCTACAGCCACAACTAGAAATCGCACCTGACCTTTGCCAGGAGGAAATGGTCCCACAAGATCAATGCCTTATCTATCAAAAGGCCAGGGACTGGATACACTTTTCATTGTAGCAGCAAGCACGAGTGTCTGTTTGCTAAAGAACTGACATTTCTCGCACGTTTGCACCCATTGCTTGGCATCACGAAAGACGGTAGGCCAAAAATAACCTGCTCTGAGAATACGATGCGCGAGAGTTTTCGCTCCTTGGTGACTGCCGCACGCACCTTCATGAACCTCCTCATAATAACTTCAGCCTCAGCGGAGGTTGTGCACTTCTGCCAAGGTATGACATACCCTCGGTGGTATAAGTTTCCCTCAATAATCGCATATCTCGGTGCAATGCGCTTAATTCGTTTAGCTTCTGTATCATCTTCGGGAAGAACTCCATCTTTGATGAAATCCCATATTGGCAAATACCATTCATTTCCCTGAAAGATATGGTATTGCTCAACGTACTCTACATTTACACTTGGTTGAGGCACCTCCAATACCACTACTGGTCGATCCTTATCCAAGTCGCCTTCTGCTGCTAATTTTGACAGAGCATCGGCTTTTTGATTGAGAGTACGAGATATGTGAGTAATCTCGACATTGTCAAAACTCGCACTCTCACTTCGTAACTCCTCCAAGTACTTAGCGAGCTTAGGATCTCTCACCTCGAAAACCCCAGAAATCTGATTAACTGCTAACTGAGAATCGCTGTAAAGTACAACTTTTCTCGCCCCGACGCTTCGGGCTATTCTCAATCCAGCAAGCAAGGCCTCATATTCTGCCACGTTATTGGATGCCACGAAGAGTAACTGTATCACGTAATTCAGAGTTTCGCCTTTAGGGCCGACCATGGTGACACCAATACCCGAACCTTTAAACGATGAAGCTCCATCAACATAAACTAACCACCACGAGACAAGGACTGCAGATTCTACAACAAAATCTGCTAGAACTTGCGACTTCAAGGCCGATCTTTGGTGATAAGAGATATCAAACTCTGACAACTCCAACGCCCATTTCAACAATCGACCCGAAACATCAAACTGCCCCAACACCTTCTTCAAAGGTTCTTTAGTCATCACCCTGATTTTGTGAGTTTGAAAATATGGTCGAAGCTTCCTGGCCGCTATGATTAGGACGTATGCCAACTTGTCCAATGGTGGGTATCGGGTTTCTGCATCTCGAAGAATTCTAGATACAAAGTAGATGGGTTTCTGAGTTAAATCCTCCTCTCTAACCAGAACTGCGCTAACTGCTTGTTCTGAGAATGCCAAATATACTAGCAAAGTTTCTCCCGCCAGAGGTTGACTTATCACAGGAGGATTAGTTAGATATTCCTTCAGCTTTGGAAACGCCGATTCACATTCGTCTGTCCATTCAAAGTTCTTAGATTTTCTCAAAGTTCGGAAGAACGGTGAACAAACTTCTCCTGATTTTGCAATGAATCGATTAAGGGCGGCAATGCGACCCGTAAGTACTTGTACTTCCTTGGGAGTCGTGGGAGAGGGCATATCTAGGATAGCCCGAGACTTCGAAGGGTGAATCTCAATTCCCCGTTCAGATACCATAAATCCGAGGAATTTCCCTCCCGAAAGGCCAAAGAAACTCTTCGTCGGGTTTAACTTCATATTAACAGACCGCATGACTGTAAATGCCTCAGAAAGATCAGCCACATGTTCGGCGAATGTTAAACTTTTTTACCACCATGTCGTCAACATATGCTTCCATATTTCGGCCTATCTGCTTAAAGAATACTGTATTCACCATTCTTTGAAAGGTAGCCCCGGCATTCTTCAAACCGAACGGCATGACTTTGTAACAATATATTCTTTGATCTGTAACAAACGCTGTTTTCTCCTCATCAGCTTCGGCCATCTTTATTTGTTTGTAACCGGAATAAGCATCCATGAAGCTGAGCATTCGAAATCCTGCGGTAGAATCTACCAAGTTATCAATGCTCGGGAGAGGAAATGGGTCCTTCGGGCATGCCTTATTCAGGTCGGTATAATCTATGCACATCTGTCACGATCCGTTAACCTTTTTCACCAATACTATGTTCGCTAACCACGGTGGGCATTGAACTTCCCTAATAAACCCTGCCTTGAACAACTTTTCAACCTCGGCTTTAATTGCTGCTTGGCGGTCTGTCCCCAGCTTTCTCTTCTTCTGATGTACTGGACGAAACCGACTTTCCACCTTCAACCAATGCTCAGCCACATGCCTCGGTAAATCGGGCATCTCATCTACTGACCAAGCAAAAATATCCACGTGTTCTTTCAAGCATACTTGCAACACTTGCTTCTCCTCTTGCGAAAGCCGACCTCCCACTTTGAGAGTACGATTGGGACCAGCCTCGAATTCCTCAATCTCCTCGGCAGGTTTTGGTTGTGGCTCGGAAGCAGCCCTCGGTGGAGAGGAGCAACCGCGTTGTCCCTCATCGTTCCTTCTCCACTGCTCTCGGCTTTCTCTATAATCACCCCAAAAATTGTTACGCCTACCACCATCACCATAGTTGCTACGGTTAGTAGCGTGATTGGTAACGTACTTTTCCACAAACGCCTTAACGTCTCTATCCCGAGCCAGCCTTTCCAACTCGTCTTTCAGAGCATTACAGTCTTTTGTATCATGTCCTCGACTATTGTGAAATTCACAATACATTCTTTCGTTCTTTACCTCATACGTCTCGAGACGCCGAGGGTATCTCAGCACTCCTTCTTCACGGAGTTCTCTAAAGATTTCTTCCTGGGGCTTGGATAAGGTATGATAGGTATTGTATGCTTGCTGCCTTCGTTCCCCCATAGGTCGGTACGGTGCCGGCCTAGGAGGTCTGGTAGGTTCATGTTGCCGACCTTGTCTGGGTGGTCTTCCTCCACTACTCGAACCGCCGGAACTCGTCCCTCTGTCTTCATCGAATTCATGGAAATCCCTCGCATCTTCTTCTCCTTTGCAATACGCCGAAGCAAAATCCACGAATTCTTGTAAAGTGACAAAACGATTCTGGTGCGCTAGGAACCGAAGTTGTCCGTGTTTCAAACCCTGCCGGACAGCGAGTAGGGCTGTCTTCTCATCAAAGTCGGTGACTTTCCTGGAAGCGTCCACAAAACGATCGAGGAAGTCTCGGGTCGATTCGTCTGTTTCTTGTCGCAGCAACAACAGACTATCACATGTAACCTCTATTTTTTTAACCGATCCAAAGCGTGAAAGGAACAACTTGGAAAGTTGTGCAAAATGGGTAATAGATCCTGTAGGCAGTCCGGCGTACCAGTCAAACACCAAACTCTCCGGACATGTTGGGAACAATCGGCACATCACCGCGTCATCATAACCAAACAAATGCAACTTCTCGGTGAAATTATGCATGAATGACCCTGGATCTGAGTACTTTGAGCGTGATGACCCAAACGTACCTATGTATGGGAGTTCTGCATGGTTTGGGATAGTGATAAGGTATAAACTCGGAGCTAACGGTCCACCAACTGCTCCCGGCACCCGAGGTGGGTGAGAAATCCCCAAAGTTGTGGTATATGGTGTGTTAAAATACCCCTCTGCGTACAAGTTTCGACGCACGTCAGTAAATGCATCTGCTTGGAACTGTGGTTCTGGTGCGGCTACAGTAGGTATGCTTGTGGCGGGATAATATGAATAAACCTCCGGCTGCCGAGCTGTAAAGTATGATGGAGCCGAGGCAAAATGGAGGGGGGGTGCATGAGAAGCATAGGGAGGATGCGGGTACGACGCATATTGGGGAGGAGGATGCGCGTAGGAAGTGTAAGAAGGAGGGAGAGATGTTGCTCGCAGCTGCACCGATAGATGAAGTGGGGAGTGATGAGGAGGAGGGGTGACAAATCGCACACCGCGTGGAGGCAGGTCCGATGGGATAGGAGAAGCTCGGATGGGTGGAACTGGGTTTTGCGGAGGAACAGCGGGTGGTGTCGCCATTCCACTTGCTGGTACATTCGCATGCGGGTTCTGGTAAGGAGGCGTAAACCCCGGTGGATGAGATTGAGACGTGTTGTTCAGCGACAATTCTACAGAAACGTCGGTTGGGGGAGGTATTCCGTTTTCTCCGGATGCCATACCGAATTTTGAGGAAATCGTCGGTACAGCTTCCGAGGAAAAACGTAAGTCTCGAGTCAGAAGCGAAAGCACCAAATAATGAGCCTGGGCCCAGAATCAAGTACAATTTTAGTGGGAAAGGACAGAGAGAGAATGTTGGGTCCAATGAGACAAGAATCCAGCCCCTATGTTCTAGATTTCAACCCTATTTTATAGTCCTATACATGATCTAACAAAGTTATCTGTGGCGTTATCCATGCGATCATTTGTATTGCAAACATGCTTCAAGTCCAGTAACTAATCATGAGTTATGGGCCTTGATTGCCATTTTGGGCCCAATCTAATTGGGCCGTATCATACTTATTTTGTGTTTATAATTATGCTTCAGTAAAACTAAGGTGATGAACTTATTAAGATTGCTGGCTTCTCTCAGTGAAACCCATACTGTCTTGTTCAGGAAGGGAAGGTTGGTATCATTAAATGTAAAAGAATTGTGCACTGACCTTGCAACTGATATAATTAACACCAACTATCTTCGAAGTGTTTCAATAGCAAGGTTTTTTAAATTAGATTCTTGTGCCGTAACAGTCTGTGCATTCATATGTCATGGAACTTTCATTTGATTATTAGTTTGAATTTTCTTTTTTGATATTCCAACTCTGGTACGTCAAAGCAACTACACACCATACAGGACTAATGCTCTATGATGGTGCCAATTCTGATTATTAATTTGGTACATAATCTGTTTCTATTTTATTAATAATTTGTTCTTCTTATTCCAATTTTCCATTTTCAGGAATGATTCCATATGAAGGGCAATGACGATTGTGGCCAAGCAAGTTGACCGATCTGAGGCTGACCTGGCGTGTGCCAGAGGTTGCTGAGAATGGGCACTAGAATTGGCATGCACCTGAGGCTGACCATGTTGGTTCTGGTGGGGGTTTTGAACCAGATTTTGTGGCATTTTGTGCGCAAGTTGCAAGCCTTGTGGCCGAGTATACTTAACCCAAGCATCGTCTACCTTCATCCATATTGGATACCCAATTACGGTAACAACCAAGGGCAACAGCATGTAAGCGATTCTCATTTTATCTTTGTGCATTATAAGAGTTTTAAAGAATCCGTTAGCAATGGTTAGTAGGCATAGCAACTGGAGGCCACACCTTACATGGTGCGCACCGATACCTTTGTCGCCCATGGCCAGGAACCCTGGACATTAGTTGGCACAGAGAAGAGTAATCAACAGCAGAAAACATCCGGCTGACTGACTGATGAGAAAAAGAGTCAAAAGACCATGCTTCTTCATGGTCCTCCAAACTAGTCATTGGTTCCAAGAACTGGAACTGCAAACTTGAGTCCAAACATAAGGGAGGCAACCCCCAGTGCAAAGGTCTGGTTATCTTCTCTCCCCTCATCCATGTTTTGATGGGTTTCAGTGGAAAAAGTGTTTAATTGGTAAAGAAAGAGGGGCTAGATGGTTTAATATAGATATAATGTAAATCTATGCGGGGGTTTAGGGTTTAGTTATATAATGCTATGTGGAATGGGGTTCAGGTCCAGGTTCAATGCATGGGTAATGAAGGTTTCAGGTACTGAGTGTTGAAGCATTCTATTTCTTTCTGTTAGGCGCTGCTCAGTTCTGTTTCCATGACCAAATCTTTAAATCTTTAATTTCTTTTAAACATATTCTTTCATTGCTCCTTGTTCCTTTTTCCCATATTTCAAATGTATTGAAGCTTATGCATATGATTGTGAAGCTTATTCAGTTTCAAATGCTCCTTGTGAAGCTTATTCTATTTGAAATGTATTGAAGCTAATTCAGTCTCCGATACGGTTTTCAGTGAAGAAGAAAAAAAAAATGATGAAAGCCTTCATTAGTTACATGTTTGAATATAAATGTTCCAGAGGATGTTCCAAAGTAAAAAATAAAAATAAAAATAAAAAACATGAAGCAAAAGAAATTAGATATGTTAGAGGAGGGATACCTTAACATAAAGATTTGAGAGTGTAGTGAATTTGAAGTGATTTGAATATTGTTTGATAGCTCATTCAGAATTTGTACAATTTTGAACGGCTCAAATTAAATATGTCTTTGATAGACCATCAAACGTATATAATTACTTCAAGTTTGAAAATATATTCAATATATTAGCTCCACAATGTTTGTATAAAAGTTTTAAATTTTTACCATCTTTTAAGATTTTTTTCAAAATAATTAAGAAAACCAATTGTCAAGATTTTTAATATAAGATTTGCATGTCAATGTATGTATCCTTCCTCAATTATAATTTGTAAATGTCATATAACTTTGGTGAGCATTGATGTAGTATCAAAAACACTTAAATGGACGAATTGAGTGACATAATCACGAATCCATAATTAAACTCAGGAATATGATAATAAAAAATTTATTTTTTTCTAAGATTTTTTTGAATGTATTTCAAAACTTTTGTCAAATTGTCAACAATTTTGCTTGTCAATTGATAACTTCCTTTATTTTTATACTTTTTTATGATATAAAGGCCTAGAAGTATCAACATATTTTTTTTATTTTCTATTTTGGTATTTTTAGTCAAATTTGAACATTCCTAAATTATATTCTTAATGTAAATTTGCATCTCTTAGTACGTGTAGGTACTTTTTCTCTTTGATTCTCATCTCAAAATAGGTCAAAGCCCAAATTATGGAAAATGAGTTATTATTTCATTCGATATATAATATCAAAATTGTGAGACGTGATCAATAAATTTAAAAAAATGGAAAAAATAGTTTTTTTCTGCCCGCTTCCTATTTTTAATGCTTAATGCTTGTAATTCAAGTTATGTGAATTGGTCTAAAAATGTCCAACGGCCTTTTTTATCTGAGCCACCTGAACCTTTTATTTTCACTTGTTAAGACTTTAGCGTTGGCAAATTCAGTGACGTTCCCCAAGTTTATTTTGTTGCATATATTAGGAAAGGGAAATACAATTTTAACTTCAGCCCATCAGTCCAGTCGTGTGATCATTCTATTTTAGGTATTTTTCCGTGCTTTCTTTGATGCATCATGCGAGCGTGGTTCTATATTTAAACTCGATTGTTCCTTAATTACCAAGTTTATATACAAGTGCACGAGATAACCGGAACGAAAACATAACCAGTAACCAATAAGAGGAAAGCTAGCTGTACCCCAACAAAAATCCCCCAAAAGTACCCCAATCTAACAGTGTGCATGCACAAACTATGAGCACCTAAAGTAAGCAACTATGAACACAGTTTACCAATGGTATGAACATGACTAAATTAGGACAGGTGGTCAATTTTTATTTCCGCACCTAACTGTGGGGACCACCACTATAACTGTCAAATTGCTCACTTGCTGAAATTAATTTAAACACGTTTTTCACATGAACATAAGGTGTTCATACTTGATGTAATAAGGTGTTCATACCTTATACATGCTCTTGTTAATACTGTGTTCATAGTATGTTCAGACCTTGCAAAAATAGTATTCTTGCTCTCCAAGAAAAGAGTAAATTGCTGTGTAGGATGTCCAGTGTTTGTTCGTCTGGCTTTCCAGGATGTCTGATGTAGGTGTTCATACTAATTATGTTGCGTTGTTCATATCACTAGAGAAACTTGTTCATACTTTGCTAACACGTCGTTGACGTCATGCAATGCTCCTCCTCCTTGGACTTCTTGGTTAGAGCATGCGTGCACTCGCGGCCAGCAATGACCGGAGATCGTCTCCATCGTCGGAGATAGCATCAAATGAATGGAGATCACCTCAATTGCCGAAGATCGACAGATATGGCATGAAACTGACGGAGATTTGTTTGAGATTGCTGGAGATCACAAATATCCCCGGAAATCGCCGAGGTCACCGCCTCAAATCGACGGGATCAATTTAGCATGAGCAATCTTCATTTGTTCGTGTGTACAGACGGTAAGTAGTTTACTATTTTTGTCTTTTTCTGAAAATGGTAAGATGGAAGCATTGTTTGTTATGCTAAAAATAGAAAGGTAGGTTGGGGTACAAAGATGGGGGATTAGAGATGGGGTAGAGAAAGATTTTCTCAACCACTAATCCTTCCCCCTCTTCTCTGCATTGCTTTTTGGCTTCTTGCTAATCAGCTCCGTATAGCTTCTTTTAATTTCCTTACAGATGGATTGTGACTTTGAGGATAAACATGAGCACTTGCTTGCAGAAATATATTCACAACAAAAAGGTTTGTTTGAAGCTCTGGTTTTAAATATTTTTTATGTATTGTAATAGTCATGATCTAGAAATTTTTCATCAGCTACCAAAGGGTTTTGATCGTTTTATTTTTAGCTATCTATTCTAGGATTTTTATTTATTGACAATTAGATTGCAGTTAAGTTAATCGTGATATTATTTGCATATTCTAATGTAAAATTATATACAAGTCTATCTACCAAATGTTCTTCTAAGTCGATTTATATTTAGGGTCCTGATATTATACCCTACTATAAAGCCCCCATATAAATCCTCCGAGAAGATTCCATATGGAATCAAATAACAATGTTGTTTACTGTTTACTGCTTAACGCATTTTCTTCCCGGCCCAACGCGCCTCCCGGCGCAACGCCCCGGCGTCCATTAAAAATGATTATAAAGTGATTATACAAAATTGATGAATCTAAAAAAACAAAAAGTGATTATACAAAATGTTAAAATTGATAACACCAAAAAGCAAAAAGTGGTTATACAAAATATTAAAATTTGATAAAACCAAAAAGCAAAAAGTGATTATACAAAATATAAAAATTGATGAATCTAAAGAACAAAAAGTGGTTATACCAAATGTTAAAATTGATAAAACCAAAAAGCACAAAGTGATTATACAAAATATAAAAATTGATGAATCCGGAATAGTAAGTAATTATACAAATATTTAAGAATTGATTAATCCAAAAAGTAAAAAAGTGGTTATACTAAATTAGCAAATCGTCAAATCACAATACAATATACATAAGAAGTGATTATACTAAATTAACAAATCGCCAAATCATAATACAATATGCATTAAAATTGATTACACTACATTTACAAATCGCCAACATAATAAAATACATATAAAAAGTGATTATACAAAATATAAGGATTAATTAGTCGAAAGAACAAAAAGTGATTATAGAAAATATAAAATGTAAGAATTTATATTACTCAAAAAATAAAAGTGATCATATGAATGTAAGAATTATTTTTGTAAAAAAGTACCTAATTAGTTAATTTTAATATATTATTTTTTGAATTTGCTATTTATTTGATTTCAAAAAAATGATGCCGGGCGCTTTTTTTTGTTGTGTCAAATAAAGTGTTGCATATATATATTGAAATGAAACAAAGTGTTGTACTAAAAGTATCAAATATGAGTTAAATGGACAGATCCATTTTAAATCGAATGGAGATGAGATTTTTGTTGTTGGAAATACTACTTGCAATTCCTACAAGAACCGAAAATTCAGATCAAGGAATGGATATACCACAGCAGAAGCAAATTGATCGATCATAGCGGTTCCTTTCACGTAAGATGATTCTTAAGCCTCTTCCTCAGTTCGTGCCTTCGAATCCTGAAGCAAATAGCTTGGTGGAAGCACAGCACAGTATCAAACCGAGCATGAAACACTCTTCCACAACCTAAATGCTTCACTCGTGATTCTCACTTTCTCAGTGTTTCTCTCTTTCTAATGGCCCTTAGACAATCTCAAACATGTCTCGCCCGTCAAGTCTCACTTCTCCGGAGAAGACATATCAATATATTAAGAGAGAACCGATCTGGACACCAAACAGTGCGAAAAACGTCCTTTCAATTCATGTTACTCAAAAATAGATTGCCCAGATTTCGGTCCAAAATAAAAAAATTTTGGGCCGAAATTATTGCACTGTTTTGTAACAGAAAGTTGCACGCACAGATTTCGGTCCGAACTAAAACATTTCGGGCCAAAATTTATTCCACTGTTTTGTAACAGTAAATTGAATACAAAGATTTCGGTCCGAACCAATATATTTTGGTCCGAAATTTTGTCTATCAAATATTATTCCAACAATCTCCCTCTTGGAGACTATTGATGAGAATCATAAGTCTTCATACAAGCAAATAGGTCGTGCGACCAGCGATACACCTGCACTACGGGAGCTCGTAAACCAAACCGATTAAGGCTAGCTTAGAGACATCTACCCTTTTTAAAACAAGATATATAATGTGTATCTCATACCCTAGATTCATGACATTGCATCGGATAAGACATTTCCTGTCCCTTAAGGAACATGCCTCCTCCCTCTCGACCTCACATGCATTCCCAATCTATATCCTCATGATATAATTGGCAGATCCGTGAATACAAGCAAGTCAGAATGCAATTCAATTTTACCTTCCCTTTCACCCTCATGCCACTTGAATTAGGATCAACTGCTTTCCCAGCAATGCCCCGGTAGACCAAATCATTATTGGCCATAGGTAGCACACCAAAGTAGCAACATTGACTCCTTTCCTCATGACATAGTCAAAGGTCCATAAGGGTACGTAATTTGGGACTTCACACAATGAGGAGACGGGATCTCTGACCTTAAGGTCACTCGACTCATTTCCCAATGTCGACTAAGCACATGCTGTATGAAAAACATGCTACGGTGGATACTCTGCCTAATAGCAGCCGTATGTCTATTAATATAAACATCGTAGGAGTCTTGATCTAGTTGCAAACTAAGCGCCTGTGGTGCAGGCCGCATCCAATGCAACTAATCTGGGTGTCCTCACATGCTCGCAATCTCAAGCGACATGGATAACTCCCACCTCGGCTCTCTATAGACTTCATGAATTGTGGGATTCAACTCATGTCGACCATCCACGATGGTCTCATCTCAACTCAATCTGAGGAGACATTAAACTCAGCCTGTTATCCAAAGCGACACTAGTTTAACTAAGTCTCATCTCTACTCGCTATCCAAAGCGTCAGAGGCGATTGCTCGTGTAAGTGAGCCAATCTTAGTCTGTTGACATACTACAATAAGTGTTAACATTTACTTGAACGACAATAAACCAACATTTATATTTCAAGTTCAAGTGCATCTATCATTGAGGATCTTAATTAAGTACATTCATAGAGATTGAGCGACTTTCCATAAAAAATCACTCAAGATCTATTAATTCCCTCAAAGGGACTATACTCAATCTAAAATCAACTCCCTCTGTGCTTTTATGTCTCTAATTAAATCACATATCCGAATGCATTTGGTTCAGTCAATCATCCCCACAATATGCTTCTAAATTCATATTGTTACAATGAGTCATTTCTAGTTTCCTCTAAGCCATAACAACTACCAATTGTATACGAGGACATCTTACCAAACTTACTCAAGCATAACTAAATATCATGCCTTTGACTCCATCTCCTAAATGAGAGAGTTAGTATGATCACTAAACATGTTATTGCTCTATCTCCAACATGAGAGAGCTATAATCCATCTCCAACATGAGAGAGTTATACTCCATCTCCAAACTGAGAGAGCTATACTCTCTCCAAACTGAGAGAATATTAATCATGTTTCTTGCTCTATCAAGAAACGAGTATGTTATCAAGCAAATTATACAATCTTAATGTACAAACTTGTCAACATCTAAATTGTCTCATAATTATGTGCAAGTATCTTCTTGTCTTGATAACAAAGCATGTATCTAGGACTGGCTTAATATAATTGTCCAACTCATACTATCTCAATATAGTTAGAGTGACACATTTCATCTGCTTTTAGGGTTTAAGCCAGAATGTACATAAGTAACAATCTGCTTAACTTCTAACATTTTAGAAGTTGGTGCATCACATTGCACTCCCTCTCACACTATCAAAACTGCTATCATAACGCCTATGCAATTAAATGCATCGCATTTCATAGCATATAGTGAACCCTAATCTCAAGCAGACCTTAATCTTTCTTCCTGTACTCAAAAACTTTGTACCAATTCTTAGTAGCCTCACAAACTAAGTAAGAATATCTTTCATCTCTTATTCCTGCCAGTAGTGCACCACAAATGCCAAAATCTATAAGCATTACTACTAGAATAAGATTAACTAAATATAGGGCACCATGTGCTTAGATATTCTACGGTAATCGGTACAACTAATTTTCTTTGTTTACTTTATATCTCATATGTTCACTTAATAAATGCCACATTGGAACCCATCATTGGCTCAACAATGACATTTCTAGCAACCAACATTTCCCTTCTCATGATCGAAAAAATCAGACGTAAGGAAAAATCTGTATGCACAGCATGAGATTTAAACTTTGTAGTATCAATTCATATCGCTCAACATCAAATTAAACCCGCTCGAGGAGCTTGAGAACAAACTAAATTTTAATTCATCCCCCTCTTTTACTCAATACTCGAGCCAAGTCGATCATTATTAAAACGAGTAGATCATGACATTCGATAACTACAAATTGTCAAAAAATCTCAACTCATAGAGGAATTTAAGTAACATGTGATCAAATTTTATGGTATTTCTATTATTTCTTCTCAAATAAATTTTCATTCTCAAAAAATCATATATTTCCAAGAAGAACAATTTTTAAGAAGGTGCATCTCCATATGCAGTTGAACCTATGACCACTTAATCATCCAAATTGGATATTCAACGATCCATAGTTCATAATAATAGAAACTCATGACCTAAAAGCGCAACCATTAGAACAAAGACCGCAAGTCTAGCACAATTTTAGTAAAATATACATGCGCACTCTAATGCAGCTTGTATCAGACTTTTTAGTGCTCTGTTAGCATGAGTCACTTATTCTAATTCTATCTAATATAGTCCTTAGCACCGCTCAACAATCTTATATTGTTGCAAAGTGCATAAAAATTAGTTAACTTTTTAACTAATTTCATTTTCATCATTTGTATCTTGAATCAATCAAGCTGGTCCATAAAACCGCAATTATTCAAGAGATATACCATAATATCGACCATATCCCATATAGTCCTAAAAAAATGATGAAATACAAGACGCAAGATGCAGTTTTTCTTACATCAACTTATAACAAATAGCAAACTATATTCTTAAGTTGACAATTAAAAATGTAGCAATATGACACACATGTCAAATCAAGCCATTTAATGTAATGTCCAACTCAATATAGTCTAATGCACCATAAAATAATCACAACTCAAGAGATTAAGTAACTCTGAAGAAGATTTACAGAATGAAAGAAATTCTTGTAATACCAAAAATAATTTATATATTTTGGTAATAGACTTGACATCATCCATAAATTCAATTTTGAAATCTAAAATCAAAAGAATAACTTTGCAAGTACTGAATTTTGTCAAAAATATGAAGCTCTCAAATTATTATAGAGCGATAACATGTGTCCCCCTCTCGAAACAACAAGTTGTATGTGCCAATTCATATGATTGCACAATTACATTTATCCTCTGATTTCTATGTGGTATGCAACTCCCTCTGGGCTCAACCAACGTTAGAAACATCAAACATAATAATTAGCTTCAGATAAAATTTTGACAAACAACCTCAATCTGAACCATTGCCAAATGCTCAGTTGTTGAATCATTAACAACACTACCATGCATTTACATTATCAGATTATCTAGTCATATGCATGCTCAAGTTTAGAATATCCTCACATATGAGTTTAAAAAAATATGATCCCTTCAATTTCTTAACTAAATACTTGACAGCGTCACTAAGTCAAATCAATTAGTAACATTCGTCAAAAACGAACTAAGAATGCAAATAAGTGATCATTCCACTTTTTACTCAATTATTGACTTAAGACATTCATTATGCAACCTTAATCCAATTTAATTTAGTTTAAAATCAACAGCCCAAATAGCGCAATTTCAAACCTTAAAATAAATTATTGAGCTTGCATAATCTCATTGTCAATATTCTATTAACTGGAAATTGAGATCAACCGCAACTGTTGTTGTCAACAACCCACTATTGGTGTGACCTTGCAACTTTAACATTAAACTCATCATATAACTTATATTACTCGAACAACGCTATGTGAGTCATATAATTATATGGTATTCCAAACAACCAACAAATCTTTTGGGATTCTCAAAATAAACTATAGTGTCAACAACTTAATCCTAATCAACAACAAGATACTATAGCACATATGATGTCCGACATCACTTATATCTATAGCATCTCCATTAATTGAGACCAGCGATTAAGTCCTATTAAGCCCAATCCATCGGTTCATTAAGAGACAAGCACTGTTAACACTATCAAGAATTTTGCTACACAATTCTAACTAATTGAAGAATGACATTATCTCAGTCACGGAACCAAAAGGACTAGGCCCCCAATCAAATCCCGTAAACTAAAAAATATCACACACAACTAATTCAATTGGAGCAAAACAACAGAATATGA
Source organism: Cyperus esculentus (assembly GCA_030179965.1). Taxonomy (NCBI): domain Eukaryota; kingdom Viridiplantae; phylum Streptophyta; class Magnoliopsida; order Poales; family Cyperaceae; genus Cyperus; species Cyperus esculentus. Next base: position 153 of record JASGLE010000712.1, on the reverse strand, counting down.
ATGAGACTCTCTAGTCTACCAATTCAAATTCACTCAATAAGTGCAATATCATGCAACTTATATGATAGCGACATACAATAGTAGTCCTATCAATCAAGTATAGCAACACAGTTGTGCTATTGAACCACATGGGACAACATACACGTTGCCGAC
>JASGLE010000711.1:12500-25199 GCA_030179965.1 Cyperus esculentus | reverse complement strand
TACAATACATCAGGAGCTAATGAAAGGATTTTAGTAAAACGAAATTCTCTCAATTCTTCAGTGATTGCACCAAAAATCCTAGATGCTTTTGGATTTCCTTTTTGATCAATGATAACTGCTGCATTGTCATCGTATTTTATTATCATACCATCTTCACGTTTTAGTTCCTTACATGTACGTACAATTACAGCTCGAATTACTTCTGATTTTTCTAAAGACATATTGGGAACTGCTTCTTTGATTACAGCAACAATAACATTACCAATTTGAGCATATCGTTGATTACTAGCTCCTATGATTCGAATACACATCAATTTACGAGCGCCGCTGTTATCTGCTACATTCAACATAGTTTGAGGTTGAATCATATCTTTTTTATTTCAAATTCTAGATTTAAATACAAATAAGTAAAATAAAAGAAGAAATATTTTCTGTCCAGAAAAAAATAAACCTATATTTGTTTTTTAATCTTTAATACCTTCCCTTTTTTGTTTTCTTTTAAATTTCTATTTTGAAACAAGAAATTGAGTTTGTATAGGCATTTTGTGAGCAGCTATTGAGATAGCTCTTCTAGCTATAGTTTCTGATACTCCACTCATTTCATAAAGTATTCGACCTGGTTTAATAACACATACCCAATATTTTGGATCTCCTTTACCTGAACCCATGCGTGTTTCCGCACTTCTCATTGTAACAGGTTTATCGGGAAATATACGTACCCATATTTTTGCACCACGACGCACATATCTTGTTATTGCCCTTCGCCCTGCTTCTATTTGTCTAGCTGTAATCCAGGCAGGTTCAAGTGCTTGAAGAGCATATCTGCCAAAAGAAATTGAATTGCCCCGACAAGATACTCCCTTCATTCTTCCTCTATGATGTTTACGAAATTTAGATTTTTTTGGGTTATAGTCGATGGTTCTTTTTTCAATCTCATCTCTATTGCAAAACTGGACGTGAGAATTTCTTCTCATCCAGCTCCTCGCGAATAAAATAAAAAGATAATTCAAATTCATTTATTTAAATGTTGATTGGATGAAATTGGATGAAATGGATTAAATTCGATTTTTTCAAAAAAAAAAAAAAAAAGGAATTAATCTATTTCTATATAGGATAAATTAAGGCAGAGATGTGTGTTCTTTTGTGCATATTGAAATTTGAATAGAGAATATGATGCTTCTTTCTTTTATAAAGAATCTTTTCTTTCCTGATTTCTATTGAATAATGTCAAAATTATTTTTCGTAAATAAATTAGGTATTCCGCGGGCGAATATTTACTGTTTTCTTTTTCATTTTTTTCTTTCATTCGTAGGTTCAATTCATGACTTTCAGAATAAATAATTCAATTTTTTCTTAGTTTGTTCCGCCATCCCACCTAATGAATTTTTAGAATTTTTTTGAATAGAATTCTACATAGTCACAGGTTCTGTCGTTCCCATAGCTTCTCTATTCATGGTTAGGTCTAAACTCTGCAATGGAGCTTCCAACAAAATTTGTTGTTGAGTCAATTTCCTTAGTTTTCTTAACTCAGGACTCTTTATTCTTTTTTATTAAAATTTCTCTTTTTTATGTATTTTTGAATTGAATATTTGATTATTGATGCTTTGTGACACTGCTTTTTCTTTTATCACATGATTTATAGACCATACATATTGGGATCATATAGCATTGATATCTTGTTCTTTCTTTCTATCACCCCTCCTTTTCTAAAAATCCTTTTTTTTTTACTAAACACTGGATAATCCTCTTTTTTCTCTATGAATTAGAGAAAAAAGATGAGATTTCAGTTGCTACAAATATATGATTTATTCATATAGTGACTGTTTCTTAGGATCTTGATAATACGAAGCAATAGGTTGGTTTTTAGTTTTTTTTTATTATGAAATAAGTTTTTAGTAAGGATTAGTTGATTTTTTCAATTCTAACTTTGAAAGAAAAAAAAACTAACGAATCACACACTAAGCATAGCAATTATACTAAAAGAGTCAATTCAATTTTGATTTAACCCTAACTAATTCGAATTCCTCGTTTTTCTCTAATAGAATCAATCAAAGAATTTGTCTTTTTTTTTTCTATCTTGGGGAAATCGATAAGAAATTTTCCCTCTTTGTGAATCAAATTCACTTATTTGTATCTTGACTCTATCCCCTAGTAACACACGTATACGATTACGGCGCATATTGAAAGATCGAAAACCCACAACGATTTGACTATTATGATGCAGACGTACGTGGAACATGATATCTTTGATGGGTTACAAGTCCTTTAGAAAGAAATTGCTCTCTTTCATTTAGATAACTCACAACGGTTTGATTTTTAAGATAAAAAAAAAGATATCTTTGATCGGTTCCACAATTATTCCTTCATAAAGAAATTGCTCTTTTTTATTGATATCTATGTTGGTTTTTCTTTTCTCTTTCATATCTTTTTCCTCGATTATATGGATTAATAGACTTAACTGCTAAATAACGTAAAAATAATTATAATTATTTCTAAAATACAAAATTATTATTATTTTTTTTTATTGACAGCTTTTTTTTCTATTTTTTTGAGGATTACCATATATAACACAAAATCTCTCCTCCAATTCTTTGAAGTCGAGCTTCTCGATCTGTCATTATACCCTGAGAAGTAGACAGAATTACAATTCCTATTCCACCTAGAATCTTAGGAATTCGTTGATATTTCGAATAAATTCGTAAACTGGGTCGGCTTATGCGTTTTAAAAAAATAGTTCTAGTTGCTATAAATATAGAAAGACAAAGTCATTTTTTTCTACTTTGCTCTACTTTCTAAATATCCAAATTTTTAAGCCTAAAACTCCATTGATAGTTTGAATTGTATGAGAACAATAATCTATTTTGGCACAAATTATTTGTAGGGGAAGTTTACCCTTTCTTTTACCTTCTTTACGTGCGATCTCTTTTCCGTCGATACGGCCTGCGAGTTGAAGTTTTATTCCTTTTGTATCTGTTTCTTTAGCTAAATCAATAGCTTGTTGCATTGTCTTTCTAAAGGGGACTCTATTTTTTAATTGTAAGGTTATAAATTCTGCAAGAAGATTAGGTTGGCTATATAATTGTTCAGCTCTTTTGAGTTGAATACGAATTAATCTGGGGTATATAGAAAAGAATTCTTGTTTTTTTTACATTTTTCTTGAATTTTGCCAAACATTTCCCTTTTAATAAGAATTTTGGTACGAATCCGCTATAGATGATGACTCGTATAAATGTTTTTTGTGTTCTAAATCCTTGTTTTTCAATTTCTATACGTATAATTCCTTCAAAGCCTAAGGGAGGTAAGGGAGGTAAAGATATTCTCTTTTTTTTACTTTTTTGTTTTTTATTCTTTTGCTCTATTTTTTTTAATTTTTCTAAATATTTCTTGGTACCAATTTGTAAACCTTTTTTGATTCTATATTGTACATAATTCTTGAAAAAATTTCGTATTTTTTGATCTTCTTGTATACTCGTAGAATAATTTTTTGGTTCTTCAAACCAAACAGAATGATGACTATGGGTTGTACCAAGTCTGAAACAAAGTGGATTTGTTTTTTGTCCCATAATTCTCTATTTTCTTTTTTTCATCCATATCTTTTTAAATGAAAAGGAATCTAAATTTTAGATTGATTTAATAAAGATTTCGGTTTTTCCTTGAGTACGACTTTTATAAGACATGTGCTTCTTTTTATTGGATAACTATGTCCTTGAGCACGGGGTCTTGCCTTTTTTCTAATAGTACTTCTATTGACTTCGGCTTTACTAATGAATAAATCAGCTTCGTTTAAACCCATATTATGATTAGCATTTTTTGCTGCAGAATAAACTAATTTGAAAATGGGATAAGATGCTTGATAAGGCATGAAACTTAGTATCATAATTGTTTCTTCATAGGAACGTCCGCGAATCTGATCAATTACTCTTCGCGCTTTGGAAACAGAAATACCTATATGTTGAGCTAAAACTTGGACTCCTTTACTTGAACTTGAGTTCTTTTTCATAGGGTTATCCGCTAGCTTTTTAAAATTTTTCATAAGATTTTTTCTCCTTATGTTTGATCCCTATTTTTTTTGATTCTTCATTACAGATTTATTATCGTTATCATTTATTGCATCTATCCCCCAAAAACGGGTAGGCACGAATTCTCCCAATTTGTAACCTATCATAGATTCTGTTATATAAACAGGTATATGTTCCTTTCCATTATGAATAGCGATTGTACGGCCAACCATGGAGGGTGTAATAGTAGATGCCCGAGACCAAGTTCTTATGATTTCGTTCTCCTGCCCCATTTTTATTTTTTCCGTTTTTTCCGATAAATGCTTAGCTACATATCTTTTCTTTTTCTTTGCTACATATCTTTTCTTTTTCTTTGCTACAAATCTTTTGTTTTGACCTATCACAGTTGATTACTCCTTTTTTTGCATAGTAAAGATTGGCATTCTATGTCCAATATCTCGATCTAAGTATCGAGGTCAGAATAAAAACAATAATGATGAATGGAAAAAAGAGAAAATCCTTTCTTTAGCTAGATAAGGGGCGGATGTAGCCAAGTGGATCAAGGCAGTGGATTGTGGATCCACCATGCGCGGGTTCAATTCCCGTCGTTCGCCCATCACATTATTTCGAATTCCAAAAATTCGATTTTGAATATTCCTATTTACGGCGACGAAGAATCAAACTATCACTATATTTTCTCCTTTTCCTAGTTCTTCTTCCAAGCGCAGGATAACCCCAAGGAGTTGCGGGTTTTTTTCTACCAATTGGGGCTCTTCCTTCACCGCCCCCGTGTGGATGGTCCACAGGGTTCATAACTACTCCTCTTACTACAGGACGCTTACCTAGCCAACACTTCGATCCAGCTCTACCCAAACTTTTTCGGTTCACCCCAACATTACCCACTTGTCCGACTGTTGCTAAGCAGTTTTGGGATATCAAACGAACCTCCCCAGATGGTAATCTTAATGTGGCCGATTTACCCTCTTTTGCAATCAGTTTCGCTACAGCACCTGCTGCTCTAGCTAATTGTCCGCCTTTTCCATGTGTGAATTCTATGTTGTGTATGGACGTGCCTAAAGGCATATCGGTTGAAGTAGATTCTTCTTTTTTATCAAAAAAACCCCTTCCCAAACTGTACAAGCTTCTTCCAAAGCATACGGCTTTCTAGATGTATATGATGATATAGAAAAAAATAGATCTTTTCATCGTATAATGAAGTATCACATGAGTGGATATTTAGGAATCCTAATCTCCCGAATCATTCATATTATCATCTTCTACATCCTAGGTCTCTCCGTTCCGTCATCTGGCTTATGTTTTTCATGTAGCATTCAGACCGAATGACTCTATCAAATTACGTCGATACTTACACATATTACGGGTAACGTAGGAGACATCTCTTCGGGGGATCTTCATTACCACTGCTTAGCTTTCAATTCGCCTCTGACCATCAAATGAAATGTGAATAACCCGTCCTCCTCTCTTTGAAAGAAGGGGCGCTTCCAGTTCTGTGCGTGCTTCAAACAATTTTCTCCATATTACCATATCTCTAGAGTCAATAATTTTCTATGAGAAACTACTGAACTCAATCACTTGCTGCCCTTACTCAACAGTTTTCTGTTGAGGTCTATTCCATAGAGGTACTCCAAATGGATTAGTGATCGATTTCTAGGTTTTGTCGTAAACCTAATTGGTTACTTCCAATTACGTAAATCAATAGTTCAAACCGCACTCAAAGGTAGGGCATTTCCCATTGATATAGGAACTCCTTTACCAGAAAAAATGGTATCTCCAATTATAGCTCCTCTGGGATGTAAAATATATCTCTTCTCACCATCCTCGTAGTGTATAAGACAAATGTATGTATTTCGATTAGGGTCGTATTCTATGGTTACGATTCTACCAGATATGTCTTTTTGATTCCGTCGAAAATCGATTTTACGGTATAGACGCTTATGACCCCCCCCTCTATGCCTTACGGTAATAATTCCTCTGGCATTACGACCTTTACTACAACGATGTCGTCCATAGATCAAATTATTTCGTGGATTGGATTTCATTTGACTTTCTACGGCTCCATTGCGTGTGCTCCGACTAGAAGTTTTGTATAAATGTATCGCCGTGTTATTAAGTATTTTTCTTTAAGTTCTTTTCTCTAGAAGAGGTGGAATAGAATAAAGAATCTCTAGAAGAGGTGGAATAGAATAACCCGGTCGAAGCGTAATGATCATACGCCTGTAATGCATTGTATGTCCCATAATAGGTGCCATTCTTCTAGCCCTTTCGGGGTAGAAGATGACTATTCATAGCTATTACCTTAGTTCGACTCAATCCTTGATTTCTTTCTTTGTTGATCCTGATTCGACATTAGAAGTATGTATACAAGGTCTTCAAGTTCTTCCTCGTGTAATAATTTGTCATTGTTGAACAAATGGTTATCTACTTCTCCTTCCTCTCGGTATCTTAGGAGAATTTCTCCTTTATTAAAAAAAATATATATATATATATATATAATATATATATATATTTCTATATATAGAAATCTATTCCTCTATGTATTCTTATCTTTCTTTTTTCTAAGAATCTCATAGGGATCAATAGAAACTATATTCTCATCCGTAGGATCCCAAGTACCCGAATCAATCAATCAAAGATTCGATTCGATCTAAACTCTCCATTGGTAAATGAAATGCACCATGTTGACAAATAGATTTGTTTTTTTGTGCATATTTTTTGTAAATGGATGTCTCACAATTTTCACAATAAGTCCATAAATGAGCCTATCGCGCAAATACATCCTCTGGATTTTGGTATTTCATTAAAGATTCATTCTTCCCCAATAAGCGAAGACTTTTTCCTCTAACTACTGCATATTTGATTCCATCCATAAATCCATTTTCTTCCCTATGAGTTTTAGTATCGATCAGAATTCTAGTTCTTACTCTTCCTATGTTAGGGTATGAATATACTATACCAATTAATTCGTTATGGAAGATCCCATTGAGCCAATTCCGATAGACTTTTTGACCCTTCCTATTAGGGTGCATCCAGTAGGAATTGAACCTACGAATTTGCCAATTATGAGTTGGGCGCTTTAACCATTCAGCCATGGATGCAATTAATGAAATAATATTTCTGATCATAATCTCCACATTGGATCAAGAACGGGGTCAGAGGAGCTAATTCGTATAAAGCCATCGAACCGGCCCAACCAGCAACTAGAGCTGTGTGCATTATAGAAACAGAAAGCAGTCGACCGGGATCATTCAATACGACAGTATGAACACGATACCAAGGTAAACCCATGGAAATACCCCTTTATCAAAGAGAAATAGAAACTTGATTTTCTCGTACGTATTAAACTAAGAAGACGATATATTGTGTACCTAAACTTTTTTTTAGTAGATTCTGTGGTTCATTTTTATTTCATCTCATTGAAAAGAAAAATAAGGGAACAACTCTGTTCGTAAGAACAAAGAGAAGCAGATCTATTCTATACCCGATAAGTACCAATACGCAAGGGGAAGATTGCATTATTGGAGAATAAATGGATACTTATTCGAATGATCAATCCTTTCGTTACAGTTTTTTTGAATCCATTCTGTCTTACTCTATCAAAAAACCCTTCCATGTATCAAAATCAAAGAGAAGAAATCGGTGTATCAAAATCGATGTATCAAATAGAAGAAAAAGGAATGAAGACAAGAAATCATGGATTTTCACCTTTCCTTATTTAAGTGAATAAAGGATATGCATTTTTTGGTTGAAATTTTTGAGTATAGGAATACCAAAAGTATCTTTTCGCCGTCCTGGAACCGAAAAGCTTGGCTTGACATATAGTGTGACTTGTCAAACATATTGGGTCATATGAGATTGACCCGTTCTCTTCCCCGATCAAGATATCCGCTGTTTCGCCGAAGAGATATTGTATTGAGTAAACCATCATTCATTCGGAGCACGAAGTCAAATTTCTAAAATTTCAATATGAAAAAAAAATGATATATGTCTTAATTGATACGATTTGTATTACTTAATCTTTTCTTGATATCAAATATATGAATGAAAAAAGACAGAACAGAGATATATCTTAGAATTGAAAGGATTGTGATTCCTTCACTTTTTTTTGAATTCAATTCGAAAAATGGATATTAAAAGTAAAAGCCGCCTTATATTTTCTTTTTATTATAGTTACTTCCAGAATCGAGATTAATATGCAATTAATCATTGCAGCAATAAAATGGAATCAGCTTTTTTATCTGTCTGTTCTGATCTTCTAATGAGTGCAAACCTTTAGGTTTCTAAAATAGCTAATTCGTTAATACAATACTAGAAAAATTTCGTTTATGATAAAAAATTCGTTAATACGAGAAAAAATTACTTAATAAATACAATACGAATAAAAAGAAAATATTTTTCATTTTTATCGTATATATATAAAATAAATAAGAAAAATATGGAGGATCATGAAAACTCTCATTGATTTCGGCCAAATGCAGGCTGTCGTAAAGAATTTTTTAAAGACTTTGATTTTTGTTCTAGCAGGAGTCTTTCTCTATCGTGTCCACAATCAAAATCTAATAGAAAGAAAAAATCTCGATTTGAGGGGGCTTCTTAGTTCGGTTGAATGCAGGGAAGAATCTTTTTGTTCTTCCAATAACTTGGTTGTTTCGCTTCCAAAAGGAAAAACCTTTTCTGGGAGTTTTTTTATGGATGGAGAAGAAATTCATTGTGTTCTTCCAAGAAAGAAAAAGTATATCTGTATCATTCGGAGTTCCTGGTGGTCGAGAAACCTGATCATAAAAAATAGGGACTTGATTTGTAATGAAACCGTAGCTGGAATTCAAATCTCATTCAAAGATAGAAATAACAAAGATCTTGAATTTCTATTGTTGTGTATACATGATCCATCCGATGGTTAGTTGGGGGAAGAATCCGCACGAATCGAATTTTTGGTTCGACAATGTGTGGTTGGGAAATCGGTTTATTAGGAAAGGAAAAAATATCTTATGCAATATTGAATATGATTTAACAAGATCGAATCTCATTGAAGTAGAAAATTCCAGCCAATTGAAAAGAATTATATTGTTTATTCGCAACAAAATAATTTCTTCTTTGTACGTCGGTAAAAAAAAAAACAATTTTTTTTGACTCTTTCTCTGCGAATCTCTGACACACAAATACCTCACGATCAGGATTTTCCACAAAGGGGTAACACAAGAGATAATTTGTACAAGTCTTTTATGTATAAATTATCTAAATTCTATCGAAAAATTTATAATAAGTTTTACGGATCTTTTGTTTTTCCAAGGACTCTTTATCCAAAGAAATCCAATCTGGAATCCTTAAGATCTTTCATCTCGCCACCAAGAAATTTTGATCCAATTACAGCCGATCCAAAATTCTATAGCTATAGAGAAAGTTCCTCGATCACGGACTTTTTAGAAATTCTTTGGAGATTTTATTCATCATATATGAATCGATCTGATTCAAAAGTTAAGAACTTGCATCCGTATCTCAGTGTCAATTCAAACATGGAGTGTTTGTTAATCAAATCCATGTTCTAAGAAATCTTTACCATCCGGAAAGAAAGAAAACTGGAGTCTTTTTCGTTTTCGAAGCAAAAAAAAATATGTTAATAAACGTAGGATCAAGATAACCTTAAAAAAAAAAAGATCTGATTTCTGTGATCATTTTCGAGGGAGATATTAAAGATAAAAAGATAATATTTATTACTACGAGTGCAATATTTACAAAAAATATCTCCCCACGATCTTAACTACGAGTGGGTTCAAACTTATAAGATCCATCCTTTCCGAGATTTATTTCAACTTGATATTACCAAACTTGGTATCAAAAATTCAAGATATTTTTGATATACCATGGGTAATTCTTGAGAAGATTTTTATGAAATGGACTCGGATAAGTGAGAAGATCCTTATGAAATGGACTCTGATAAGTGATAAGTGCGAAGATTTGAACTCTTTCTTTTGTAATGGGAGAAAAGGATAGAAAAAAATTTCAGTGAGACATTACTTCTTCGGTCCGAACCAAGGAATCCGTTAGATATGATGCAACAGAAATCTTTTTCTATCCATTATGATAGATTGAGAAATGAAATAGACGAATCGGAGTTTGAAGAAGGGCACGAAGCGGTGAACCCGCAAGAGATAGAAAACGATTTCTTCAATCAAATAGTTTCAAATAGTTCGGTCTGCTAAAATAAGGCGCTATCTATTTGATAATCTCGAAATTGAGAATATCCATATGAAATCCGGATTTCTTTATTGGGCCGAGTCTTTTCAGGGCAAGTGGCCTCTTGATCACGAGGAAGATAAGCTTCAAGAGGAGGAGCTTCAAGAGAAAGATTCGGAGTTCTTGCAGAGTGGAACAATTCTGTACCAGAAAAAAGAGAGATTTTCCAAAGAACAAAGCGTTTTTCTAATAAACCGATTCATTTGGGAACCTCCGCAGCCATTCTTTTTGGTAGTCATACGGCTGGACTTTTGGTTTTCACGTCGAGAATTGTTTGAGAAGAGGTCTGACCTAGACCTAGATAAGTATCCTTCTTCATCTTTCAATGAAAATTGGTTCAATAAGCAAAAAAAGCACACTGAATTGTTGGCTCGTCGTCAGAGATGGCAAAGAAGACTTAGAATCCATAGTTCCTTATGTAAAGGATCTTTCTCTTCTCATATTCTGTTGGAGAGTTATCAGTATTTAGCAAATCTGTTCCTATCTAAGGGAAGGCTCTTGGATCAAATGAAAAAAATATTGTTGAGAAAGAGATGGCTTCTCCCGGAGTAAATGAACCATTTGATTTGTGGAACAGGAGAAAGATTTCTCCATTCCTTATCCGTAAAGATATATGGCCATGAAAAAGGGGATTAAGTGGAAGAGGATTGGCCGGGTGGTAGAGTCGTGGAAACACTTGTTTATTCGATATTTTCGACCTTAGTTCATATGCTACTGTTGAAGCATGAATTGAAATCTTAGATCAAAGCACTATGTATGGATGATAGAAACTGCCTAAACAAGAATGAATTCCTTTCTTGTTTAGGCGAACAACCAAAAACAGAGTAGAAAAACTGATTCATTCAGATCGACATGAGGGTCCAACTCCATTGGATTGCCAGAATCCATGTTGTATATTTGAAGCAGGTTGACCCCCGTACTTCTCTCATGAACCCTCTTCCTGCTGAGCCCCTTGGTCCACAGAGAAAAAATGTAGGGCTGGTGCTAAAAATTCATCACGGAAGAAAGGACTCAAAGAGCCGGGATCCCTAAGGGGATCACTAACTTATACTAAAACGAATAGTAATCTAATAGAAAAGAACTATTTTTTCTGTATACTTTCCCCAGTTCCATTGCTACCGCGGGCCTTACGCAATCGATCGGATCATATAGATATCCCTTCAACACAACATAGGTCATCGAAAGGATCTAGGACAATTCACCAAAGCACGAAAGCCAGGATCAGAAAGTTGATTCCTATTTCAAGAATGCATAACCGCATGGATAAGCTTACACTAACCCGTCAATTTTGGATCCAATTGGGGATTTTCCTTGAGAAGTATCGGGAAGAAATTGGAATGTAATAATATAGATTCATAAAGAAGAAAAGGTTCTCTATGGATTCAAAGGGTATACCTATGGGATAGAAGAATAAAATTCGAAATGAAATAAAGAATCCAGGCGCGCAGCGAGGAAATCAAAAAAAAAGTAGAAGAGCCCGGATTCAAAATGAAGAAATTGAAACTCAAAAAGGATCCTTCTTTCTGGATGAGGGGCAAAGGGATTTCTATCGAGAAAGAGTTCTTGATCTTTTTAGAAGATCGTGATTTGATCCGCATATGTTTGGTAAAAGAGAAATCTTCTCCTTTGATCATAAAAGAAAAGTCTTCAATTGGAACATGAAAACGTGACTGAATTGGTCTTAGTCACTCTTCGGAACGGAGTGGAAGAAGGGAAGAAATTCTCGAACGAAGAAAAGGATCCAATTACTTCGAAAGAATTGAACGAGGAGCTGTATGAGGTCAAAATCTCATGTACGGTTCTGTAGAGTGACAGTAAGGGTGACTTATCTGTCAACTTTTCCACTATCAACCCCAAAAAACCAAACTCTGCCTTACGTAAAGTTGCCAGAGTACGATTAACCTCTGGATTTGAAATCACTGCTTATATACCAGGTATTGGCCATAATTTACAAGAACATTCTGTAGTATTAGTAAGAGGAGGAAGGGTGAAGGATTTACCCGGTGTGAAATATCACATTGTTCGAGGAACCCTAGATGCTGCCGGAGTAAAGGGTCGTCAACAAGGGCGTTCTAGTGCGTTGTAAATTCTTATCCAAGACTTGTATCATTTGATGATGCCATGTGAATCGCTAGAAACATGTGAAGTGTATGGCTAACCCAATAACGAAAGTTTCGTAAGGGGACTGGAGCAGGCTACCATGAGACAAAAGATCTTCTTTCTAAAGAGATTCGATTCGGAACTATTATATGTCCAGGGTCCAATATGGAAATCATTTCAGAGGTTTTCCCTTACTTTGTCCGTGTCAACAAAGAATTCGAAATACCTCGGCTTTTTCAGAACAGGTCCGAGTCAAATAGCAATGATTCGAAGCACTTCTTTTTACATTAAACTATGTATTTCGGAAACCTAAGGACTCGATCGTATGGATATGTAAAATACAGGATTT